>JAHLTZ010000007.1:600000-822624 GCA_025786725.1 Syncephalis fuscata | reverse complement strand
TGGTAGGTCCCTACTATGTTTATTAAATAAAATTTTGATAGCACAACTGTTTTAATTTAATCGCTCCGAACCGAGTTGGATTGCCACGTTTTTACGTAGATAAGTTTTAATGGCACCACGCGGGTTACTATCTTCAAGCGTTGCTCAACGCTGATTGTCACCTTGTTGATGTAATCCTAATTTGTTTTTTTGCCTTTGGACCATGGGGCCTCTGGCTCTGTTTTTTAGACCTTCTTGGTGTTCATGTGAGTTCATACTCTGATTGCTGCTGTTTCTTATCCTTTGCTTCCAAAATTTTGGTTTTCTTCCATTTTTCTGCACCTTGGTATTCAAGCGGTAAGTTATATACAGTATTACATGCTTAATATTATACTAAATTATACGCTTAGACTGAATTATCGATCTCTTTCTACTATGGCGGCAAAAGCAGCTGAAGTGACAATGTCTATCCAACATGCTGAACCAGCCGATGACACTTTTACTCGTCCACGACATGACGCTCCTTACATGCAATTTGATAAAATCGAACGTAGCGATAGCGATACACGACAATATCGTTTATTAAAATTAGACAATCAGCTAGAAGCATTGCTTATTCATGATCCAGATACGGATAAAGCAAGTGCAGCACTCGATGTTCATGTAGGCAGTATGGCAGATCCACCACAATTACAAGGATTGGCCCATTTCTGTGAGCACATGCTTTTCTTGGTGGGTCATTACGACGTAGCAATATATGATGACTAACTATTACTCACACCATGTGTGGATTAATAGGGAACTGACAAGTATCCCCAAGAAAATGAATACAATCGCTTTTTAACCGAGCATGGCGGTCATTCAAATGCCTATACGGCACAAGAGCACACAAACTATTACTTTGAAGTAAATCACCCATCACTAGAAGGTGCACTGGATCGATTTGCACGTTTCTTCATTGCACCACGATTTGATGCAAGTTGCACAGAACGGGAAATGAAAGCAGTCGATTCGGAACACAAAAAGAATTTGCAATCAGATAGCTGGCGTTTTTATCAACTGGAGAAATCACTCTCCAATCCAGAGCATCCCTATGCCAAGTTCAGTACTGGCAGTCTAGAAACGCTTAAAGAAGGTCCTGAATCAGCAGGAATAGATGTGCGCGAAGCATTGCTTGATTTCCATCGTCGCCATTATTCGGCAAACCAAATGAAATTGGTTGTGCTTGGTCGTGAATCGTTGGATCAATTGGCTGAATGGGTCACCAGTCAGTTCTTATCAGTGCCTAATCATGACTTACCGAATCCTACACCATTGCCGAATCCATATGATGCATCTCGTTTAATGGTAAACAGTTAGAACACAATATTAACACTAAAAGTACTAATAATATTGTAGAAACAAATTACTGCACGGCCCATTAAAGATCAGCGCTTATTGGAAATTTCATGGCCATTTCCCGATCAAGAGATGAACTTCCGCGTGCAACCTGGGTCGTATCTTGGTCATTTAATTGGCCACGAAGGTGCTGGTTCAATTATAGCTTTCTTGAAGCAGAAGGGATGGGCCAACCATTTGTCGGCTGGATGTTCAGGTGGTGCATCTGGATTTGATTTTTTTAAAGTGTCTATCGATTTGACACAAGAAGGATTGAGCCGATATGAACAAGTAGTGGCACTTGTATTCCAGTATATTGTACTTCTTCGCCGCACTGGCATTCAAGCATGGAGTTTTAATGAAGTAAGCAATGTTAATTGTGTGCAATTTAATTTAAATGATACTAATCAGCCTACTATTGCTGCTATGTGTATAAATAGGTACGTGACATAAGTGTTTTAGACTTTAGATTTAAAGAGAAATCACCGGCCTCTTCATATGCATCCACACTGGCCGGGCAACTCCATCGACCATATCCTCGTTCATGGGTTCTATCGGGCGGCTACGTTGTTCGTGACTATTCGCCTGAGCTAATTATAAGCAATCTTGATGCTCTATCGCATGACAATATGAAGTAAGCATTGAGTTATGTCCATTAGGCCAATTAGTTATTTACTATTTATGTAGCGTTTTCCTAAAAGCACAAGGACTGGAAATGAATGAAATACAAAAGGAAAAATGGTATGGTACTGAATACCAGCATCAGCCAATCTCTCCTTCATTACAACAAGTAAGTAGCTGGTTATTATTATGTTTGAACTATTGTATTCATTGAATAAATGTCACTTTACGTCAACCTGTACATTTTATTAGACGCTGAAAAAGATTAGTACTGGTGAAATAACAGCAGATGAGAACCTACACTTGCCAAAGCCAAACGAGTTTATTCCATCTGAATTTGATACAAATAAGCATGTGGTAAAGGTAGGTGGAACAAGAAAGTATATTACAACTTTATGAATACTAAATTTAATATTATGCAATAGGATGTTGCAACTAGACCACGTCTTATTTTAAATACACCATTGATTAAGCTGTGGCACAAGAAAGATGATACATTTTGGCTTCCCAAGGCACATACTTGGTTTTCATTAAAAAGGTAGCAATTTAGTTGTTAAATTATAAAGGATAACAATATATTTATTTTTTAATAGTCCATTGGCCTATAATACACCACGTAATTGCGTATTAGCTCGGTAAGTCGATTATAATTATAATTTACACAAATTGGGATGGTTATATTTATTTATGCTATTAGACTCTATGCCGAGGTATTACGCGATACATTAAATCAATACACATATGATGCAGAAGTTAGTGGTTTAGGATATCACTTGGAAATGCAACAAGATGGTATATTGGTTAGTATGCTATTTTATTTATTAATCTATAATATTAATTTTTATATTGATGTTTAGCTATGCTTGGATGGTTATAATCATAAAATGCCATTATTGGCTCGTAAAGTTGTTGAACAAATGCGCAATCTAAAAATAGATTCACAACGCTTTGATTTGATTAAAGAACAGGTAATATTGTGTAGTATATATATATTGAATTGTACTTATAACATATTTATAGTTATATCGAGCTTATAAAAACTTTGATCTTGATGCACCATATGAACATGCCATTTATTATATGACCTATTTGACCCAGGAACGTATGTGGTCCAATCAAGAGGAACTTGATCAAATACAAAGTAAGTATTGAATAAATATACTGCACGAGCCAATAAATATATTAACACAATTATGACATAGGTATTACATGTGAAGAGTTGGAACGCTACTATCCACAATTCCTACAACAAATGCACATTGAAGCAGTTGTTTATGGAAATATTGCACAAGAGGTATGATAATAATATCTATAAAAAAGAGCAATAGTAATGATTAACAATTAAAAAGGTGGCAGTTGAAATGGTGCAGCACATGGAACAAACACTTCATCCACTGCCAATGACGCCATCGCAATTGCTCAATTCACGCTGTGTTTTGTTACCTAGAAAAGGTAAGTAAATTATTATAATCGTTTACTCAATAGATCTAATTTAATAATGTGTTTTATAGGTGCTCGATATGTCTATCAACGTATGGTACCCAATCCAGATAACGTAAATTCGGCCATTGAGTATTATTGCCAGGTATTAAACATTGACATTTTATTACGCTATTGATATAACAACGAATACTAGGTGGGCGATGTCACCGACACTCGATTAAGGGCCTTACTTGCCTTGATATCTCAAGTTATCAACGAGCCTTGCTTCAACCAACTACGTACAAAAGAACAATTGGGCTACTTGGTATTTAGTGGAGTAAGAAAGCAGCCTGGTGTCATGGGATTGCGGATTATCATACAAAGTGAACGGGATCCAATTTATCTAGAACATCGTATAGAAGCATTTTTAGTTCAATTAGAGGTAAATTGTCGTAATAAATTAATCATTAAAGTTAAAACAGTAATTGATTTGTATTGATAGACGATACTAAAACAAATGACACAAGAAGAATTTGAGCGACATATTGCCTCGTTGTGCGCATTGTTTTAGAAAAGGATAAGAATATGTATGAAGAAAGTGAGCGATACTGGAACTATGTTAATTCAGGCTATTATGAATTTGATCAAAGTAAGCGGTTATTTATATAATGGCTAATATTTATTAACAATAATAATGTAGTTAAAACGGATGTGGCCAATCTAAAGAATCTCAAGCCAAACCAGCTACTTGCTTTCTACAAACATTATATTGATCCAAGATCACGACACCAATGTAAATTATCGGTCCATCTAGCCTCGACTAAACTGCTATCCGATCCAAATCGAAGTGCCATTGTGCCGACAACTTCAATTACCAAAGCCGAGCTTGATCACGCTCGTTCTGTTTGAATCCGTTGGGTGTTGAGTTTTCAGACGATCGACTTGAATGGGCTTTACGCTCAAACGATGTTGTCAGCAGTCTTGGCCGCCTACTTGTAGATGCAGCACCTGCCGAGAATGAAACGGCAGTGGAGGAATTGATGCGACAACTGGATAGAGTACTCACTGCTGAAAATGGTGTTCTAGCCCAAATCGGTCTTAGACGAGAAAAGGCCATTCAAGAAGGCGATGGCCAGCAATTACTGCCGGACAATGAAATTATTCACGACATCAATCGATGGAAATCGATGATGGAAATGTCGACGGCACCTTATCCACTTTCTGCAATTGATGATGAAAATGGCAATACTAGCAACACGACAGCCAAGCTTTAGTGCGTTAATAAATGATATTGAATGAGCAACTGTTTGTGACTATTTTATTAATTAATTGCAATGTGATTATGAAGTAATAATGTAAACGTAACTATGGCATTAATGAATGAAATACAATAGTTTGCATACTTATATACAGCTGACTAATCTCATGTTACACATTAATATCAAATGATTGATAGTGCGTCATTCTCGAAGTATATTTATTACCCAAACATTCTATATACAGCAAGTTACGTGTTCACACCTTTACTTCATTCTCATTTATCAACACTACTTGGTAACATTGTAAGCCTTTAACCTTACTGCTACTTAACTATGGTTCAAATTCAGCTACCGGACATTCCTATGTTTCGCCAGCTAGTACATCATGCTGCGAATGAAACTGACGCTGCCAATGCTAAGCCAGCCATAGTGGACGCTAACGGTTCCTATACATATCGTCAACTGTTGGCTGACATTAATGCTGTTAGGCAAAAAATAGCACCAAGGTTTGTGTATAACAACTATAACCGTCGAAATATATGGCTCAGTAGAATATCTAATATTAACGTTTGAGTAAATAGTGATTTAAATGAGCAACGCGTCGCTGCTCTCTGTACACCTGGCTATAACTATGTTGTTACGCAATGGGCAGTGTGGGCAGCCGGTGGTGTATTTGTGCCATTATGTAAGTAACTATTAGTTACACATCAATAGTTTATACTAATAACATATAGGTATATTGCATACCCAGCCGGAAGTTGCTCATTACACACAAAACAACTATAAATAGATTAATAATTACCAATTAAATGATTTTTAAGCTGTTGTATCACGGTAGTGTTTCATAATAACAACAGCAACAACAGGTCAAGCAAAATGATTTTATAATAAAGAATATTGATTCTATAATAAGTATATAGTTAATAAACCATCTAGCAAATTACTGTCATCATAAACATCAAATATGTATATATATATATATAGACTTGTATATTATTATCCAGAACTGATGGAATACATAATTTATAAGCTTATATTACTTTATTAGTAAACGATCATTCATTTACTAATAAAGTTGATTAATATATTTGTCCTCTTTAATAACATTTAATTTTAGTTCATTCTATCCTTTGGCTTTTATAAACAATAAAATCAATAGTAATAAAACTTAAACACACACATGAACATCGTAGAAATAGTAGTCTCTCTATATAATGTGCCAAATATGTATATTATAATCAAGAACGTATATGTATATAAATCAATATATTGTAATGTTCGAAAACATTCGTCATTCGATCGTCGTAAATGGTGAATCGATCAGGCTGGAAAATAAAGGTTGAAATGCCATTGAAAAACAGTGAATACGTATGAGTGTGGGGCGTGTGTGCAATGTAAATAGTTATAGTGGTAAAAACGCACTGTTAAACTATAGTGCTGTTAAAGAATGGACATTTTAATCGAAGAGAATGATATCGTCATTGTAATGGTTGTTGTTATTGTTGCTGCTGTTGCTGTAGTCATAGTGTATCATTGTGCTTACATGTCATCATTGACTGGATGGCCATAATAGTAACAACAACGACATTCAACACATCGTTATGACCAAAGACAAGTTTAAGCCTGTGGTTGTGGTGTGGCAAAATAGCCTGTTGCAGCCATGTTGCGCTCACGACGACGCTTATTGCGACGATAAGTATGAATAAAGGCCGCCGTAAGACCTGCGTACAACAAGACCGATAAAATGGCCGCCACAACAATGACTACCAGTTTCTGGCCACCGGACTGCGGCGTCTCAGGCTGGCCATTCGCGTTCTGTGACTGTGATGTAATCTTGTACGATGGATCGATGTACTTGGCCACTTGACCATTGCGATAAAGCGACGAGTTTGGATCTTCAACAAGGTTCTGCAATTCAGTAACTGCTTGTGTAGGCACTTTGTTGCTGCTATCTGGCATAATAGCCACTTGGGCAACTACACTACCATTATCATTGCGTAGTTTCACAACCTTGACACGATCATTTGACATACCAAGCGAGCTGGCTACATCACGTGCAAGTTTGTCAAAGATTTGGGCTGTTTGAATTGAGTCGTTAGCCGTGGCAGCGTAGTCTACCTGGCTCAGCTTCAGCTCAACCAATGCAGCATTCTGAGACAGAGTAATGTCGTTGTTAGCAATTACAACAGGCGGTGTGTTAGAAGGCAAAGGAACACTTGTGCTTGGTGGTATGAATGTGCTTAATACAACAGTTGGTGGCAACCATTCAGTGGTCGTTGGTGTTGCACTGCCACCATTGGAGTCGCTGTTAGGTGGAGCTATAGTACCAGCATCTGGGGCGCTTGTTGTAGGCTGTGGACGAGGGTCTCCAGATGCCGTAGGAACAACTGTGATTGTTGGAGTAGACGTGGCCGATGGTGCTGGGGCTGGTATGTCTGTTGCTGTAGGCTGCGGAATAATAACACCAGTTCCAGTTGGAATAACCGAAATGGTTGGTGTAGTAGAAGGTGGTACTACAGTCGCTGGTCGGTCAGTAATTGGATTGTTTGTCACTGGAGGAAGAACAACTGGTGGCTCTACCGTAGGTGCTGGAGAATCAGTAATCGGTGGTGGAATTACAATTGGTGCCGTTGTAGATGGAGCTTCTACAGGCGGTATTGTAACTGGTGGTATCGATGTAGGCACGGTCACAGGCGGTAAAGTTACTGGTGGCAAGTCACTTGACAAAACTGGTGGTAAAGTTACTGGTGGCAAACCTGTTGGCAAAGTTACTGGTGGCAAGTCACTTGACAAAACTGGTGGTAAAGTTACTGGTGGCAAACCTGTTGGCAAAGTTACTGGTGGCAAGTCACTTGGTAAACCTGTTGGCAATGGTAAAGTGACTGGTGGCAATTCAGTTGGCAAACCTGTTGGCAGTGGTAAGGTGACTGGTGGCAAATCCGTTGGCAAGCCTGTTGGTAACGGTAAGGTGACTGATGGCAAAAATGTTGGCAAATCCGTTGTCACTGGTATAGGCAATGATGGTAGAGCTGATGTCAACGGTATAGGAATACCAAGGATAGGTCCATTGGATTCAGGTGCTGATGTTGCTGGCGTTTCATTGGTATTACCAAGTGGTATTGGCACACCTAGAATAGGAGGTATAATTGGTGTTGCCGTAGATGCAGGTGTATTATTGTCGACTGTTATAGTAGGCGTAGGCAACGTTGGCGAATTTAATACCGATGTTATTGGGTTCACAATTGGTCCAGCTACCTTTGAAACAACTTCACCAATACCACCTAGTGGATTGTTATTGGATGTCGGTGAACCATTTGGCTGTGACTCTGTTGTTTTACCATCATTGCTAGCTTCAGTTGATGTTTGTCTGCCCACGACTGTGTCAGCAATAGGAGTTACGGCAGTTTGAATAGGCCTAAAGAGGGGAGTCACAACAGGCTTAATTGGTTCAACAATAGGAGCCGTAACCTCTTGAATAGGTTCAACAATAGGAGCCGCAACCTCTTGAATAGGTTTAACAATAGGAGCTGCAACCTCTTGAATAGGTTTAACAATAGGAGCTGCAACCTCTTGAATAGGTTTAACAATAGGAGCTGCAACCTCTTGAATAGGTTTAACAATAGGAGCTGCAACCTCTTGAATAGGTTTAACAATAGGAGCCGCAACCTTTTGAATAGGTTCAGCTACGTTGAGTAGATTATTCAACAATGGACCGCGATTTGTATTGGGTTTTGGTGCCTCTACGAATGGTGTAATTGGTGTAGCACGCTCATTTGTTGTTTCTGTTTCCTCACCGTTGTTAGTGTTGTCCGCCTCGTTGACAGGTGCAGGTGCAGCTACTGGATTCTCTACATTTAATTGTCTCGTCAATGAGTTGACTGGAGCCAATGTATTTCCTAATAGATTTGAAGGAGCCTTGGGGACAGGCGCAGCCGGATTGACTTCTAGCGGAGCTGGTGCAAACGATGGTGACGACGCTACACTGGGTGCAACAATGTTATTTAGCCCGTTAATTGGTTGACTCAAAAGATTGGTAACAGTATTGCTCGATTCACGAGACTCTGAGCGTGCATCTGTTTGCTGACTATTATGCGCTTCCGATGATGCTGTACTTGTAGTCTCTTCAGTCGTTTTTGACTGTTCGGATGTCATTGGCGAAGTGGATGGCGGCGACTGTGGACTCGCTAGTATCTTTGGTGCACCCACAGTATCGGATGCAGTGTTTAATAGATTACCCACAATTGGAATATCTGTTTTGGACTTTGGAGCAAAATTAGATGCTGGTACAGGCGCTGGTGGTGATGGAGCAGATACTGGCTCTGGAGCAGCCAATGGAGCAGATGGCGAAACAGGAACTTGTTTTAGTACTGGAGTAAAGGTAGCTGGTGCTGCCGATGACGTGCCAGTAGTTACAACAGAACTGGACGATTGAGGTGCTGTGTTAGATTCGCTGACTAGCGGCAAATCATTTGTAACAGCCTTGACATTATCAGTAAGGCCAGATAGTGCACCGCCCAAGATTCGTCTTTCAATAACAACCGAATCTTTTCGCTGTAGAGTTGCTGCATTACAAATAGCTGTTGTCGCAGCCAAAATTACCGCCACTGCTAATAAACTTGCAGTAGTAGCACCATGTTTAAGGGTAACCATAGTGATGATGCCAGATGATAAAGTCGTATATTGTTGGTATAATTAGTCACCAGTAATAATAACTACCGGGTACAGAGAATAACCGATGAACGCAAATGCGTTAAAACACCTGAAGGTAAATACGTATAATGCGAATAGTTATATCGCAGTACTCAAACAATAATAATAATAATGTGATATCTTGTGAATAGCCGCACAGCGGTGGGCACTAATAAGTGCTAGCACGCGCCTTGGGTGAAATCTATAAAGATCCGCAAAGACAAGTGCGTTGACGTTAGTTAATGGCTGTTTGGTTTAAATCGTGTAAACGTATCGACTCAAACTAAATGAAAATATTGTGTGTGTTTTCAGTAAATACTGCTATGCTAATTATAAGTCGTTCACTGATAACCAGTCTTACAACAGGCAATGTATTGCTAATAGTTCAAATGAATGATGTAATCGATCTATCAAACATCCGAATACAAAACATATAGACCTGATGCACTCTTGAGCAAATGGACAGTTAAAATGCAAGCGTGCTATTGTAGAGGCTAATGTATGACTATAGAGTGGCAGTGACGACGGTGTAATAAGCAAATAGTACGTAAATGAACCGCCAGCGAAGTTTACAGGTGACAATGACCAGTTAAACGGCAGATACGCAATGCGGGATTACAGCAACTATAACAATAGTGCTGAAGCGATAAAGAAGGCCTTTTGGCAGTATGAAAAAGATATCAAAGATTACCGACTAGCGGTACTAGATAAATGAGTAGTAGTAGTAGTAGTAGTAATAGTAGAAGTAGTGATAACGGCAGCAACGATGACAATAATGGAATGAAAACGTGCCAAGCTAATCTTAGAAAGACAGATTTAGACACGTTCAATTCCTAAGTAAATATTGTGTATGGAGCGGAGTGGAAATAGTAAGGAAGGAAAGGAAATGGTTTAGGCCGTGCAATGAACTTTGCGTATAACTGAAGGAAAACAGGACAAGGAGAAGCGAAAGCGAGCGCAAAAGGCGAAAGTGGCTCAAACACGGGGCCGCTATCAACTGGATGTCACAAGCTGAATCTTCTGAAAGAATTCAATTACCTAAAAAGGTAATAGGACATATGGCGTTTGAATATTCAATATCCGCCAGGGAATCAAATACTGATTGATAAAACGGCCAGTTGAAAGGAGAAAACAATTCAAACAAAATATCCCAGTAATGGGAAGAAGATGCAAAGTCAAAATTTGCAAAACGATAGACTGCATGTGAACGCAAGTATGGCCGCCGTATGGACTCGATGCATGTAGAAAATAAGGCGTGGTGCTGCCCTGGGTCTATTGAAAGCACGGCTCTGTTAAGCTAACAACAAAGACCTCAACATATAGATAGGATACACAGCATGAATCGTTTGTTTACACCGGCTTACGCTTGACGCATTGCGGCAGCGTTATCAATGTACGTATTCGTATTCGTATAAGTGTTTGTGTATCGTATATGTCGTATACACACACAATGTGTTTTTTATCGTAGTAAATGGATGATTCTTCCTTAATATTACCCCTCCTCTCCTTAATAAACAACTCACCAGCCAAATGCGGGATCTTGTCTGTGCTTGTATCTCCACAGACAGGCTAAAGGCGGACGAGGATAAGTTTGTGCGTGTGTTATGCACAACTCTACAATAATAATAAACGACACATGCAAGCACAGAGAGAACAGCGGATTAATAGGTGTGCTTTAACTTTGTATATTAATAGATACTCATGAGCGAGTACAATAGCGGTCATGCTATTACATATAGAAGTGCTTGCCATGTGGTGTATTATCGAATGGGGCCATAGCATTACTTCAAATCAATAGTTAGAAGGCTTTCTAGCTATTGAGATATCAGATAATCGCGTTTCCCAGCGGTCAAATCATTTATACATGAGCATCAACATTGGGCCTTTTGCAATCTTAATCAATGATCTACATGCAGTGCAGCTCATTATCCAAGATGCAGCATCGTCACAATATAGGCCCAAAATTCAGACATCATCTCCACTCGTGAATAAAGCAATTGCCATATTAAACATTCTTCACACTTCATTAAAAGTGCATTTTAACGCCAGGTACATACCAAAAAAAGATGAAATTGTTCGTTAACCGCAGTGACAAAAGAAAGCGCTGTCAATTGACGGAATGGCCAGAAAGCTATTAACCATTCCTTGACGAATCAAAGTGGCGTAGATGATATTAAATTATAAATAATAAAACCTCAATATAGCTTATGCGTTAAACGGCGATGTGTACGTATAAAAGGAGAGCTGACGAGAAGAAGAGAGGATCGAGAGGAGAGAAGAGAAGGGAAGTAGGTGAACTTCAAGTCGGCGCGCTCTTTACAACCGAAAGTGCTCGGCATAACTCAAACTAGTACTACTTTTCATCATAGCCAAGAAAGGGATGGCAAGTACACGGTTTTAAGCCACGTTGTACGATTGCCGTATTTGCTAGATTGTGAGTGCAAAAAGGCAAATTCAAAAGGCAAAAAGAGCTCCTCTATAATACTGTTGTAGTTTAGCAGCCATGCTAAGTATCGTCGCTACAATCTTATTGACAGACTGGCAATAACAAAAGTGTACAACAGGACCGTTTTTATCGGAAAATAAAGATAGATACTGAGGATGTTATCGCACGCCAATGCAAGTAAAAGTCAATAATGAAAATAGAAATAATCTAGTCACATGAAAATGTAGCAACACTCCCCCACATGTGTCATTATCATTATCATCAGAATAACAGAATAAATATCGAGCAATAGTTGCAAACGCAGGGCATCTGTACCAGTAGTACTTGTAGAAAAATCGCACATTATACTTTTTGTATTGCTTATAGAGACGAAAGAATAATAAATGAGTAATATTAACTTACTAAAACCGTCTGGCACGTACAATAAGCAGCAAACCAAACTATAGCGTTCTAGCTGGCTAGTTGGCTTGGCTTGATCAAAAATGTCGTTTAGAAATACTGAATCAACCAACCAAAGACAGAACATAAGTACAAATGAATAAACTAACACTTAAAGCACTGAAGCTTCCTATTTTCTATAACATGCACCTACCGTTAAAGGCTTGTAAACCGGCTGTAACTTCAAAAGTCGCAAGTGTAAGTTTAGTTGTAGAAGCGATAAAAGTAGAGGAATAGTTGTGGTATACACTGGTATACTTGTACCAGTGTAGAGGAGAAAGCGATGACAATAAGCTATTAGTGCCTGGAGATAAAGACGAATCAATTGAGCAAACACGGGTGCGTAGCTCTGCTTCGCGAAATAGAATTTAGAAGGATAAGAGTAATAAAAAGTAAAGGAAGCACACTCAAGGTGACCAAGAAGACAAGCAGTAATAAAGAACGGAGTATCTGGCACGCGTGTACACTCACGCACACACACAGACACACAGACACAGACAGAGTAAGAGATGAATGAACGCACGCAAACAAACAATTACTCAATTAAAGGAATAGCAACGATAACAGCACCAATGGCGGTCGACGGCTTGTATTGTTCTCTTTTAGCTGACAAACAACGCTCCCCGCTCAAGTGCTAACGAAAGGGTCGTCATTCATGAAAGAAAAGATAGAAGAATAGGTGGAGGAATGGCATATCAAAACTGGACAATGAAACACAAACACAGACGTGCAGATTCCTCGTTTGGACAAAACAATAAGGAAAGACTTGTTGTCCAATCAGCATACTAATTGGCTGCCTAATTAGGAAGTCATTAATAATAATTGAATATAATTAGAATGAAAAAAGGCCTAATCAGGAAATTAACGGTTGTACACGAAAAAAATCGAGTACCGCTAAAAGAACAACAATGCGTACTTGTTCACAGCGGGGTACTAAAAATATTCATTTTTTAGCTAGATATTTTAATTAGTTTGATCATCGCCGATTTGTGTCATTATTAGTATCATTATTAATAGCATAGCAGTGCCAGCATACTAGTCTAGTGGTTGGTTGGCTGGTGGCTACAGTGAGCTGCTTTTAAAACATATGGACACACGCATATGAAATAAATAGTTTACAGAAACACAAGACAGGCACATGTACATAAAACAGTTTGTAGAATATTAATGCATTTGAGACTGTGGCGCGGTAGTAGTGGCATAGCTGCCATCGTCAAATAACAATGGAGATAAGGAAAAGAAAAGGGTCATAGACATATAGCAGTGGTGATGGTAGGCATGCGTACGCGTAGATATGTACACGTTTCAGATGTGAACACAGTAAACAAAGACTACACGCATAACAATGAACGGGAATAGTATTGTCGGCAATAATGGCAGTATGAACAATGATTACATTTCACAGCCACCTGGATGTAATTCGCACCACAGCATATTGATCGGCTCGGGGCGCAGACCCATTTGAGCCAATCGACGGCGCAATTTGTAAATACGCGGCAAAGCATCCTTTGTCGTGCGTTCTTGCCCATTAGCGTCACGTCGGTTACTCCATAGCACTTCGCCGGCTGCGGCTGCACGGGGCCAGAGACGCATATCGAGAATAAGTGGGTCGACCTTCTCAGTCCACATGGCTACTTCGCCGCCTAGTACGTTTGGATGTGAAGCGTCGGTATTACCTGAGCTTGCCAGTCCATTCAATGGGTCGTAATTGTAAACGTGCTGCCACGTCTTGTATGGATCGCACCACGAATTGCCACCTTTGGCCGTGTTAATCCAGCCTCCCTGGCCGCAATCAAGATACCACGGCTCGGCTGGCGACGTAATAACTCGAAGACCTTTGGCCACGACTTCCTTGACGTGCGCTGGATTCGTCCACACCTGAACGATCGTATTTTTATCCACCTGGACATTGTATTCGAGCACGGCTTCCTCCCACGTTACCGGTGTCTTGTTGTTGCTGCGTACAGCTGTGTGCAATTCCTGTGCAAACTTGCCAATCAGCTGAGCCGCGTTCATATTATTCTTTTGTAAATAGTCGGCAATGTGTGGCTCGTTCGTATAGCATTTCTGGTTGACTTCATCGCCGCCAATGTGGACAAAGGGATCTGGGAACCATTTTGCTTGTTCCTTAAGCAACGTGGAGACAAGTTTCAATGATTCAGGCTTCGTTGGATCGAGTTGGCCGCTTGGTGGTTCGGCTGCAACATCCATCCAGTTTGGTTGCTGGTTCGGGCAAACAATAAGATCTGGATAGGCAAGTCCCCACGCGTAAGTGTGGCCTGGTGTATCAAATTCTGGAATAACACGAATACCACGTTCGCGTGCATACTGAACGATGTGCTGTACGTCCTGCTTTGTGTAGACCATTTGTGGGCTGTACGCACCCCTTTGCGACAATAGTGGGAGGACCTCGCTGACAAGCGGGAAGCTTTGTGAATCAACGATGTGCCAGTGGAATACGTTGAGCTTGGACACGGCCATAGCATCTATTTGGCGTAGAATGTCACTGACTGGGAAATAGGTACGCGCTGTATCGAGTAAAACACCACGATGTGCAAATGCTGGTCGATCTTCGATATTTAATGGAACGCCAGGTAAATAGCGCTCATTATTGCCATCTTTACCCATTCGACGGACCAGCTGTGTGAAGGATTCAAGTCCATGCATGGCGCCATAGACTGTATTTGCTGTAATGGTCGTCACACCGGCATCGCTTACGGATATTGTGTAGGATTCGTCAGTCTTGTCGTCGAGCTGCGTATCAGGCTTGGTTACAACAACCTTTGCCGTAGCAATTTCGCCAGCTGGCGCTTCACGAGTTCTTGCTTCCGGCAGCAGTCCGTCAGGTTGTGCGATATACTTTTGATAGCGATCGCAGGCAAGTCCCAATAGCTTCATACCTTCGCCATAAGGCCCCTGACAATCAAAACGGAAATTGGCTGCAATACTGAATGTCTTTGTACCCGTCGTATACTTGTAAGGTATAGGCCAGATGTTACCAACAACACGGTTGGTGCCGGTTGCTGTCGTTGTTGTGGTGGAATTAGCCGGCGCAGTAGTACCCGCTGCTGGCGCAGGATTATCGGCTGCTGCTACAGTATTAACAGCAGCTATGGCCAGTACAATACTGGCTACCAGTACAGAATAGTTGTAGATACGCATAGCGATATTGTTGTTCAATAGTCGTAGTAGAAGTAGTGAAACAGCTACAAAAAAAGATAAAAGAAAGGAGTGAGATCAATGTTATGCAGATGTATTAACAACTAGTGCTAAAGAAAGCAGCTCAATAGAAAGGAGTAAATGGAGTTAGCGACGCAATAAACCAACCAGTAAAGATGTGCAATTGATCGAGTGGTTTATATAGATGCCTAGTGGTATACGTTTACTTGTTATCCATAACAGATCAATCCAGTATTATGACTGTCGACTTGGATCCAATGAGTTCCCGTAAGATGCCTTTGGCCTGTTACACGCAGCTATTTAGTCATCCTTAACAATACCAAGCCACTCAATTAGCAAAACAATGCAGCAAGTTACTGCATCTGACATTTATAAACATCAGAATTCTGATGGCATTCTAAACAATATTGTTGATACAATGTTACATATAGCTATTATCGCTACTGTAGTTTTATTAGTTGCAGCAATATCAGTAGGATCAGCTGTTCACTTTACTGCATAAACTTCAAAAACTGTATGCATACGTGTACACATACATGGTTGTACATTGTATACGCCGAGCGAACAAGAGAACAGAAAACTGACGTAAAAATACAAAACAACTTTGGTTGCAGTCACATGTAATGTTGATGATTGGAGAACAACAGGTTCGTGCGTAGATGAGTAGAACATCAATGTGCTTTCACTGATTCACATCACTTCTAATGGATTTTCCACCGCCTAAGGTTGTGGTACAATTTTAATAAAGATTAAAAAATATGTATATAATAATAACAATAGTAGTATAATAATAATAATAAATAAAGCATTATTACTAACAAATAAGGCTGGATGAACGACTCTTTTCAGAATCTAATAAAAAACAACAACAATCGAGGAGGATATGCAGTTTTGATAAATCAATACACAAGAAATAAGTGTAATACGTCATATCATTCCACTTGGTGCTACCATCACTATTATTATCTATGGTAAAATTGTACTTTGACTCCCACATTTTGAGTCCTCAAAGCAAAATTCATTCCAATTGAGGTCGTACTGTTATGTACAACAACATAGTTATAATATTTTTACTTGATTTCTTTAAATTCACGAGGCCGATCATTATTGTTGTTGATCATATATAAAAAATTGATTGAATGTTAATAGAAGACATATAATTACAATTCCATGTCATTCCACGTTTGTTGTTATTGAATCTATGTACAGTATGGGCTATTGCATCTAAACGATTTCTTCTGTTTTTCTAATATTCTACTGTTGCATTCTGGGCATATTTGTGATGTAAGATCAGTATTAATATAATTAGTATAAATGTTGTTTATTAAACAGCCACTTTTCCTATAGCCAATCTGACTAAATAAATGGCATTTGAACAATTAATATCATAATGACAATGTATAGATGTTAAAGCAATAATAAAAATAACTAATTAATCACATTATTGTATTGCTAATTACACATGAATCAATTAATGTTGGATGTAATATTATACATGTTATAGTAATGAAATAGATAAATAAAAATGTAGGAGTCAAAATGCAGTAGCTTTATGTGCATAGAAGGGAGCTAAGACGTTGGAACACCGCATATCACATGATCCATTCGGTATCATCATCTGGTTTTTATCATAGATTAGTGGGGATCTTTTTACTGTACACATGCTTTATTCTCCCCATTATTCCCAGTCACATCCACATTACAGCTTGCGTATCATACTCACTATCTTTCATACTATTAGTAACTAGTTTTTTCTTTATTCGCTCTTATCTGCCATGTATTACTCCACCTACTCTGTGCTAGGTGTGGCACTTATACTGGGACAATTGGTAGACCAGGGGATGTCAAGTGTCCAGCATCATTTGATCAGCCTTTTCTCCAACCACAATACCAATTCAGCAAATTCGTGGACAAGTGTCGAACAAGCCAGAGAACGTATAGCGGCCAAACTCGAGTCTACGACGCCGTTGGCAGCAGAAAATCAGTATTTTCGATTAAAACGCATCTATCAGCAGGACTACAATGAGATATCTGCCTTGTCCAACCAGCACTATCAAGGGCGTGTTTTCTATCGAGATTTAGCATCTGCAGAACAGCATATGACTCATCCGCGGGACACTTATACGTCTTCTAGGCATGACTTTGACGATAGGTATAAAGATGCGGCCGGTGACGAGCTGGGTCCATTCCTATGGCTTGAGGATAATAGTGCTCATATGAATGCTGCTAAGCCTTTCAGCAACCAATTAAGCGTTAATCACAATACAGTTCTTATGTTATCTCGAATGAGTATGTACGCTTATTGGGGGCCGCCAAAGAGTAATTCTCTTCCAATCAATCAAGACAATGATGACGACGATGATAATGATGATCCAGAAGAATGGGAAGATCTAGACGGATGGCGTCGACATCAGTCCTATGGCTGGACAGGCAATGGACTACGAGCCCACGTATTTGAATCAGATGATTCCTCAACACTTGTTGTTTCGTTCAAGGGAACAAGCCTTCCTTTTTTTAATCACAATAGCAAAAGTGAGAAATCTACTGGTGGCCAGGATAAAATAAACGTAAGTATTGTTTTAAGGAAAAGTGATTTTGTCTAATAGTTATATCGTTATATACACCATGATACAGGATAATCTAATGTTTTCCTGCTGTTGTGGCCGTCGTGGCATTCTTTCTCGGCCTTATTGCGGCTGTCAGCAAGGAAAATTGCAATGTAATGAACAATGTGTCACTGCTGCCTCTCATTTCCGTGGCTCTTATTATAGCGCAGCTATGGTATGTGCTACTGACTAGTAATTAGTCAAGCAATTAACTATTTGCGCAAACATAGGATATTTACGAGCATATTCGTGAGGCTCACCCAGAACATCAGGTTTTACTCGTTGGACATTCGCTAGGCGGTGCTATTGCCTCGCTAGTGGCTACAACTTTGGTAACTACCACCTTGAATACACGTACCAGTGAAGAAAAAGAAGAAATGGACACTGAAATAATGGCATTTGCCTTTGAAGCACCTGGTGAAGCATTATTTGCTAAACGATTGGGCTTATTAGATGTATTACGTGATCGTAATACTGATAGGTCTCAATTGCCAATTTGGCATTTTGGACACAATGCTGATCCAATCTTTATGGGAACTTGGTATGTTGAAAACCGTTTGATTACTGATTTAACTAATATCTATTTTATAAAGCACTGGAGTAAATTCACTTTGCCAATGGGCTGGCTATACAATGCAGACACGGTGCCATCTTGGTAAACGCTGTTTATTCGACACTGTCCAAGGACTGGGATGGCTACCGGCAGTTAAATACCATCGCGCCCCTGTTGTCATTAGAGACATTTTTATACCATGGGCTACTAGCGATGACAGCAAGGCGCCATTCTCCATTCCAGTAGAATGTGGTGTGGAAAGCCAAGTGTGCGAGGATTGCGGTGAATGGACATTTACTTAAACCAAATAAATTTATGTATCATAATAACACTAATTATGGCAACTATTTAATATAATGAATTGGTTATTTATATAATAATACAAAGCAAACAATAAAATAATACGATGCCCAATATGAATTTAACATCTATTTGAGCGTCGTTTTTAATCGGCTCACTATTGATGATGATGTAGGCACTAAACTGACATCTGTATTCATCGTACCTGTTGTTATATTACTTTGCACTGTAGTTGCATTAATCCCTACCACTGGATTAACCTTTCTATTCTTCACTAGCTGGCCCACAAATGATGTTTAAAGCTTATAGCACTTTTACTAGATACTGGCACTATTGTCCTAGTGCTAGCCGATGATAAAGGCACAGAAGAATCAACGACTGATGGCGTGGTCGTGCGTGACATACAAGAAGCCGTTAACTCGCAGTCATATTTCGACATGGATCGTGAATGCTTTGTTTTAGTCGGTGCCCCGTTCCTGCGTTGCTGATGGTGCATCAGCGTTGTGTAGATTCTAGTTAATATCGCAGTAGGAAGCAATGGTTTTAACGTTTCAAAGTCGATTATGCATGTTAATAAATGATGGTTCGATATGTTAGATGGAGATAAAGTATTCGTTGTTATAGATGGAGATGAAGCCAGAATATTCTTTAGTAAATAGGATGTAGATTTTCTATTGTTATGGTTACTACGATTGGTTTGGTGCAAATGAACATGGCAATTGCTAGTGGGATAGAATGTGGAGGAGTTAGAGAAGGTGTGATACTTGTCAGGAATGAAGCGTAAGAAAATGCCGTGTAGATAGGTGAGGTAACAACGTTACGGAGTGTTTGTAGAGAAGATAGCGGGGAGGCGAATGGCTTAGCAACAGCTTTAGCGCCAGCTGGCGAACCATCAGCTGCAGAATAAGGTGATGAATTCCGCAGTGGCATAAGAGGAATGGCTAATTCCGGACTCATACTATAAGGATGACTGCTAATGATTGTACGCAAATAGTGTTGGCTAGTAGGAAACGAGACGGCTGAAAAGAACGAGTAATGCTAAGAGAAAGACGTTGGACTGATACAAGAAAGAAAGAGAGTAGTTTAAGGGCTGCCTGTAACAATAACAAGTATTGTCACTCACCTTGATCCAGCCAAAAAAGTACATTCTGCACTGACCAGAGCAGAATAGCACAAACATGCAGAGGCTGGCCAAGGTTGTTTTTTTTTAAACAACCACGGTTCAGTACATCCACAATATGGTGCTTTTGAGCACTAACCATACTTTGTCCCTTGTTCTTTTAATGATGCTATTTAATAAATATGTTGGCTAACATCGGTTAAACAAACATAAACAAATACTCTATTATTTTGTACTTTAAACGCAAACATATTGTATTGTTGTTCTCATCTTTTGCATTAATTATTATAGATTTATTATCTAGTATACGTATCATTTTATTACCCAAGTCATTTCACTTGATCAATTGTATACACTATAGTCTCATTATTATCATTCATGTGGCTTCTTTTGTCCATTCGGTTTGCTCTTTGTTTTCTATTTCTTATTAACTAGATTTTAGTAATAGAAGTTGTTTGCTATCACTATTTCTTTGTATATTTTAACTTAAATTATATAAACATATAAATAAATGATATATTCTATCGTCAATATTATAGACTTTCTTTGGTTATTCATTTATATTTACATTTTAATACAGCAACTGTACATAATGACTATGGCGGCTATATGCCGTCAAAGCAACTGTATACTTTATTTTACTATAGATCTTGTCACTACAAGTCGTACTAACAGCAGCCTGTACAGTCTCTATATTAGCACATCACATTCCCACTGGTGGAATTGTAAAGCTGTTGCCAGATGACTTGCAAATGCGATTCATAGTAAAAACAAAGCATACAACGAGATTTAACAGCGTATGCTTAAAATAACATACAAATAAGCCAGAAGTGTACTTACTATACCAATAAAGTGTCAATACTAATAATCAGAGTGAATAAGGTAATCTCAAAAGGTAAGATTAAGGAAGAGCAATGCAAGTACATAGTGTAAATAGTATTTGTATTTAAATAGTAGTCATTTAACTACTAACACTATCTAGTTAGCATATATGAAGTGTACAAGTATATGCTATGGATATATGATATCAAGTGTGAAGAAAGAGAAAGGGGAATGCGATGACGTAGATTGTGAGATGTGATCCCTGTCAGTCAATATTTATAAACAGCCGAGTTTAATTGATTAATAAATGGAGTGTAAATAATAAAAGTCAATCTACCCAACATGTCAATACATCATAGAACAACAAGTGAAGCAATAGTGCATTAAGACTAAAATTATTTACTTCCAAAACTACTCATTATTACAGAATATGCAGTAAGAAAGATAAATATTAACGAATAAAGACATGCATTATTATAAAACATACTGCCAACATATAGAACGCTGTTAACATTGCTAAGCCATTATAATTTACAACTAAACTGCTGAGCATTAAATTCAGCATATAAACAGCAACTTTTATTAAGTGTTAAACAAAATACTTGTAAACATACATACTCTAGATTACATCTTTATATATATCGTTTTTATTAACATGTTGATATTGAAAAATAAAGGTGATGGTCAAATAATCACTGACTGATTTGTGCACTCATCATGTGCAATGGCTGCAGATGTCAGCGCATAGATAGGTGGCTTACTCAACTCTTGCGCATAGGCTGGTGGTTCTCGAGTAGCGGCCAGATAAGCAGGTGGCGGTAGAATAAGCAGTTCGGGTGAAACTGAATTAGGATCTAGGCCTTCCAAGTCGTCGGACTGCAAATGTAATTGGACACTGCGCAAATTACGATCATAATACATGCCATGGCTATCACTATGAGTGGTCATTTCCGTGGCCATCCAAGATGGACGTGATGGCTCATGATGAGCTAAATGAGAGGAGCGACGAAATACATGACGAAGTGCACGGGCACGTTTTCGTTGCTGTGCAATATGCTGCAGCTTTAGCTGCAAGCGCTATTAAATACAAAAATAGTATTCGTTAGATTACAGTGTAAGGTAATGGCTGTATAATGATGCTATGCTTAATACAACAACTATACTTACGATGATGGCCGACCATACACCCATAAGAAAAACAAGATCAACAATAGCAATAATCCAAAATGGTTGCGCGACTGGTAAGAGTAAAAATAATGGGGAAAAAGTGAGCGTTAATGCTAGGTAGCATAGTTTTTTTTGGAGACAAATGTTATGACGATATTCTTCGTGTAATTGTTCTTCCCAGCGGGTCATAGGGACACAGAAATGTTGCTCGCCTCTGCTGGTAGGTTCACCTTGTTTTGCACAGTTGACTAAATATTGAAATTGCCGAGCTAGCCAAAAGGAAAGAAATGATACCATTAGCGCTAGAACAGAAGACTGGCCAGTCTCTTCGCTAGTCTCGCTTTCCAAATCCACATCACTATTCAAATCAATACTGGTCATCGCTCGACCTGATAAATAGGTTGATGTGGAGATGTGACTTGCCGTATTGTTATCCGCCAATCTATCAATAAGGGGCGCCGTTCTAAAACTCGATGTAACAGTGACTGAATTCAACACGGGCTCTACTTGCAGATCATGGCAATGTCGCCCATGATTTGATAAAAATGGCAAATACATTATAAATTTAGAAAAGAAATGACATTGCTATCTACACGGCCTTCTTCTATGAGCAGCAGTAAAAGGGTGATTATTTGCCATATATCTGTATGAGTGAGCCATAATATTACCTAACAACATGTTTTGTACTATATTACTTAATTTGGTTTTTAAGAAACACCAGCAATAAATGAGCGTGTACTAAATTTATTTAATTATTAGTTTAATAGGTATCACATGCTTAATTGGCTTAAATAACGTTTTAATCACCAATAATACGATAACAATTCCATTTATTGAGTATCTGTTTGAACAATAGCAATAAACTAACTAAATTTTAATTATTGTGCCAATTATACATATAAAATAAAACTAGTAAAATTATAAATCTATAATAAGCGTATTACAAATATATTGGCCAATATGTTGCACACTTATTAACTAATACACTATTTATAACCAAATAATCTATTATAATTTATTGTAATATAGGTATATTAAAACTGATTATGCAATACTCTCATAGAATGCTATATACGCTTGACTGCGTACTACCTCCTCCCATGATGATGGCCTTGTTTGGCCATCGCTACAATAGACCCATGACCGATCATCGGCGCTATCCAATGCTTTTGTATCATTATCATCACATGCTGCTTGCCGAGCACACTTTGTTAATACATACGCCACGTAATGTCCACCCACCAAACCTCCTGATTGCTCAATGACCGCCACCAATCGATAGCGAATAGCCGCTGTCTCAGTCTTGTGTTCAGCAACTGCTTGTGTCTCGTTATTGTTATTCGGTGGTGATGGTGCTGGTGCTACCATAAATGGTGTCAAATCTAGTTCAGCATCCAAATCAACATGTCGTTCAATTTTACGTGTACGACCTCGTATGGTTTGTTCAAATCGTTTAAGTTGAATCATTAGCATACGAGGTGCCGGATGACAAATCAATAGACGCTTGCGTGCATCACGTAATACATAACGTGGTGCCGCTTTTTTTGCCGTATTGGCTGATGACTGGGCTGCTGTTATTTTGGGCTTGGCTGGAATGTAATTGCCCAATGCATCAGTTAATATATCTGATTGATCACTCTCGTTTGCACTATCCACCGTTTTTTCATCTTCACTTAAATTTTCATCCAACGTACTGCTATTATTCTTTACAGATTCAGTGGATAATGTTGATTCACTTGTATTTTCATCTTTTTCTGACTCTATATATTTCTCCTTGTCCATATTGCCCTCTTCTTCATTCTCTTGCAGTTGATCGTCTTCATCTTTCTTCTCTTCCTCCTCCTCTTCCTCTGCTTGTGCATCTGGATTTAACAATCTCCAACATGTCTCACAGGCAAATTGATTATCTTCTCTTAACAGTTCTGTTTGTGTAAAGTCTGCTAAGCATGTTGTAATAGATACACTACTTGCTGCCGAATTATTATGCATCTGATTGCTAAACAGACGTGTAATAAGCCGCTGCTGCTCCAATGATGGAGGCGGAATGAGTGAATTACTATTATTTGACTGGTTCTCTTCTACCGGCTTCTCCTCTTCCAGCTGTTGATGATCCTCCATGCCCTGTCCTACATTCATATCATAATCTAAATCGGCATTATCTATTTGCTCAATAGTTTCCACTTTTTCCGTTGTTCCTTCTAATGTAACATTCTTCATATGCTGTTGTAGTTCAGATACTTTATCATCGACAACTACCTCGAATCCGGCTTTCTTTTCATTTTCTTCCTTTTCCTCTTCTTTCTCTTTCTCACACACTGCATCTTCTAAATTAATATTCTCCATTTGTTTCTGAATTGGAACCAGTTCATCATCATCGACAACTTCAATTTTGATTTCACTATCTTTCTTTTCTTCTACTACTGGTCCTTCTACTACTGGTTCTTTTACTACTATTTCTGGTTCTGGTTCAGGCTCGTCTTCTTCCTCTTCTTCTTTTAGCGTCTTTCTTTTCGATTCTTTTTTATTACGACGGTTAGGCTTTACTATCTTTCTTTTACTCTCCATCTATATTAATTATTTACAATCATTAATACACTTTTATATATATAGTTATTTATACGCACTTTACACTGGTGTTTAGATTTTTTGTCCAATACCGGTACCTCTTTTTCGCTTTTCAACTTCTATTTTAAATATTAGTTAGTTATAACGGTCAAAGTAATTCTATGTTATTTACTTTTAAATTATCGCTAATAGGCACTGCTACATCGAGTACATTCTCGTAGGCGTAGGAGCACTGTCATTATTATCATTAACATTATTGTTAGTACTATTGTTTCTATGTATTTTGTGTACTACTCACCGTTTTGCACGTTTCACACATTACAATACTTGCCAACTTGCCACCAAAGCTTTGATCTACAAATGTAACTGGATCTTCCTTTAACTTCTCTTTATCTTCTCTCTCCTTCTCTTTGTCGTCTTCTTTAGAATGACGAATTGACTATTAGTAATTATCAAATATAATTCACCATCGATTAGTATTAATAAACACGTAGTAGCCATTTGTGATTACCTTTAATTCATCTTCCCTTAGCCCATCTAATAAACAGCGTAATAGTTCATGTGCATCATGTTGCCGGAATCCTTTAAATTGCCGCCAT
The DNA here is from genome assembly GCA_025786725.1 of Syncephalis fuscata. Classification (NCBI taxonomy): domain Eukaryota; kingdom Fungi; phylum Zoopagomycota; class Zoopagomycetes; order Zoopagales; family Piptocephalidaceae; genus Syncephalis; species Syncephalis fuscata. Next base: position 797,481 of record JAHLTZ010000007.1, on the reverse strand, counting down.
CTCCTACATATAGCACTATGTAGTTCTGATGGAACGATTAAATCACTAGAACCATCTCGCATTTTATTCTGCAATTTAATAAAAGCAATCATCAATGGAGAGCTGCCATCCTTTAAACTTGTTGGTGGACGTGCTTCAAGAGCTTGCTGTAATGGATTGCTAACTGAGAGTGCTTGCATCGAAGAGTTGAAAAAGCAGGTGTTACCAAGATTACGCAGACCGTGCACGCCCAATTGCTGCTTTTTATACGGCGCATTACGCTGATGGAATGCTCTTTTCGGGTTGCCACCTAATTTCAGTATTAGCAATTATATATTAACAACCATAGTTTGTCTTTAACCTTTTACTATTTCACTCGATACACTCTTATCTGTCATTTTCCGTACTCGTTTAAGTGTCGATGCACTCCATTCACTAACAACTCTCATACGTCTATCAGCTATAGGCAATGCACCATTACATTCAAAACACCTAAAGCAATTCATGTTGATTAATTGTTAGTATAGCCATCAAATTATTATTTATTACTACATACCAACAATCACCAGTGCCAACATTAATCATTAATGAGTGTTTGTATTCTTGTGCGTGTTCATTATCATGCCCATTGAGCTGCTTGCTACAATAACACTTTGTACATATACAACATATCCATAAATCATTTAGATTACCCTCTAGCTTATTACATGTCTATTCTGTTGTTAACGCTCAATATTACAACAAACTATAATTACAACACTTACTGCACAAACTAACGATTTAAGATGCTTGATTTGATCCAAAAACTTTCTACTTTTAACCGATTTAATATGCTGGCATTTCTTAATACTTGACTTATTCCCTTGTATTCCCTCTTCTACTTCATTCATAGCGTCCTCCTCCTGCTTTCTATTCAATTCATTTGTCTGTTCTTTTTGTAATTCTACATTCATCCAGCTGCCAAGATCACTTTGGTCGCTGTCGCTATCTAAAGACGCAGTGTTACTTGTCTGTAATGCACACTCTAATATTAATTATAATCTACCATGTTTTCTACTTGACTTTGCTTTCTTTGAACTCTTGGCCGGCCTTTCCTTCTTTTTCATTGCGACAAGTAAATAGTAGTAAGATGCGTTAAATTGATTGCAAAATAAAAAGGCTGTGTTATCATCAGTGTATTTTTATTTTTTGTTATGTTATTCTATTATTATCATTTTATTAACACTTTTACCCAAAATTTCTCATGGATTTACTTGACTTGTATTGGACACTATAGGCATTATTACACCCTATCTATTGTAGCAATATGTAGAAATATTGTCTATTGTTCATTATACGTCAATGGTTACACTGTATAACACTGAGGTATACTATTTAATTGTTAAAGCCCATTGAAAATTTGTTGCAGTACATCTATACTTTTCATATATTTAAGTACTTGTAAAACTATTTGATTATCTATCGGTAATAAACACTAATATTTTATCAATTCATCTATTTATAATTGCTGTCTTTTATTCAGTACAATAAATCATACAGGCTGTATGAATACTATAGTACTGTTACACCACAATAATTATTAATTGGTTTTAAATATATCTACATAGATATTTATAGCTAACGGTGGGAAATATAGCGAATTTGAGAATCCATGTTTCGTCACCACGTCACTACCGCCTTTCTTTATCGTTCGAACGTTTGCCGCCTTGGTTCATTTGTTAAAGCTTCTTCAAGAGCCATCTCTATAACTACTACTACTACTATTACCACAAACTCCAACATTGTGTCTATTGCGTCTCTACGCTCCTTTAAACCATTAAAACGACTTTACTATCCGTGCTTTCAATCCTCACAGCGCCTGTTTTATTCCACCACCATGTCTGCCGTTGGTAAATATCCTGCCAGAGCACACGCTGCCAAAGTTGCCTCAGCGCTTGTTGCTGCCGGTGTTTCCCGTGAAGATACCGTTATCTATCTACACGGCGACTGTCCTAGTTGCCGCCACGACACCGATACCGAGCAGCATTTCCGACAAGAATCCAACTTTTACTATTTATCCGGCGTGGAGCTGCCCGAGTTCCACTTGCTTTACCATCTAGGCCATGAGCGGCTTATTCTGTTGCCTACTCGCATGCCAGCCGATGAAGTTGTGTGGCATGGTCAGCCTCCAAGTATCAATGAGCTAGCTAGCCGCTACGATGCCGAAGAGATCCGCTATGCCGATGAAATACCGGCTATACTTGACCACTGGAAGCCCAAGACACTGCTAGCGCTACCACACCAAAAGCTAACAGCACTTGGTCCCCATTGGCCACAGAAATTGACGGTTAACACTGAAGTGTTGGCTGATGGACTGACTGCTGCCCGTATGATTAAAGATACACATGAACTGGCGTTGATGCGTACGGCTAATCAGATTAGCAGTGATGCTCATGTCAAGCTGATGCAGCATGCCCGTGTGGGTGGTAGCGAGCGTGAATTGGACGCACTTTTTACCTACGAGGTAACACGCCAGGGGTAAGTGCAATACAAATAGTACAATATTGATATTTATTAGTCAATACCAAATACTGATTCTTTAATGAATCAGATGTAACCAGCTGGCCTACCACTCAATTGTCGGTGGTGGAAAGAACTCGGCAGTGCTTCATTATGGCCTTAACAATGCTACACTTCCACAGCAGCCAAATGAACTAGTGTTGATTGATGCTGGTGGTGAATACAACTGCTATGCCGCTGATATTACACGTACCTGGCCTGTTGGTGGCAAATTTACCGGTGAAGCTCGTATTCTTTATGAAATTGTGCTTAGTATGCAAAAGGTAACTGGCTATGCAATATTAGTTTAATGATTAACTAATTATTAATTATTAATTATTACGACATATGATTTGTAGGCTGTTCTTGAAAAGATCAAGCCTGGTGTCAACTGGGAAGATCTTCATCGATTGGCCAACCGTATCTGCGTAGAAGGTCTAGTAGCAGCACGTATCTTAAAGGGATCAGTCGACGAATTGGTTGAACAGCATATGGGTGCCGTCTTTTTCCCACACGGACTTGGTCATTTAATTGGGCTTGATGTTCATGATGTTGGTGGCTATCCAAAGGTAATTTTAATTTTATTGCAATGACTACTAATAGCTTAACAATATCAATGCTTGTTTAGGGCGTGCCTCGTATTCCTGAGCCGGGTCTCCGCTATTTGCGCATGCGTCGTAAGCTTGAAGAAGGCATGGTGGTCACCGTTGAACCAGGCTGCTATTTTGTTGATACGCTTTTGGATGAGGCACTTGGTTAGTACTAGTAGTTTCAATTTATTATAGCAGCTGATTAACGTATTTGCTATTTAATTAGAGGATCCAAAGAAAGCGTGCTACTTGAATCCTGAAGTAGTGGCCTGTTTCCGTCCAGTAGGCGGTGTTCGTATCGAGGACTGTGTTGTGGTGACAGCCGATGGCCATGAAAATTTGACTAAAGTGCCCAAAGAAATTAATGAAATTGAAGCATTGATGGCCTCGGCTCATTAATTAAAGAACAATTACTTTATCAATATTTTTATTTGCTTTTATTTTATTTACGAGTGAATAACCGTCAACGTAGATAGTTTATTTTTACTTTGTCCTATTTACAAAAAGAAACTAATCAATATAGAATGGCGTTGTTGTCATTAGGCATGCTACGCTGTACTCGTAGTATACCACGGCGCGTTACTTTGCCAATGAATCTACGTTATTATTCTATAAAAAGTACACCGATAATTAATGGTCCTAATAGTGGCAAGGGCGAACCTATTGTGCCTACGCGTATATTTTCGGGTATACAGCCTACTGGTGTGCCACAGCTAGGCAACTACTTGGGTGCTTTACGTAGTTGGATTGACCTGCAGTCGTCACCAGTAGATTCTCGTCATGGCAATAGCCAACAAGATATCTATTATTGTATTGTTGATTTACACGCACTGACTGTGCCACGTCCAGCCCATGAATTAAAACGCGGCATCCATGATATGGCGCGTGTTTTATTAGCATGCGGTGTTGACCCAAAACGAAGTCATTTATTTGTTCAATCCGAGGTATGGCATGTCGTGTTTATAACGACAATATTAACATTGCAAATCATCCCTTAATGTCACTTAGGTGCCAGAACATAGCGAGTTGGGCTGGATACTTGGCTGTCAAACACCTATGAGCTGGCTAAATCGTATGACTCAGTGGAAGGTAAATAGAGTGTAATAATACTTTCCATATTTTATCAATATTTATGATCAAATTAATCGACAATTAATCTGTTAGGGAAAGTTGGCACAGCAACAAGAACAGCCAGCTCATACTATTAAACAAGGCGAGACAGCTGTTGGTTTACAGCTTGGTCTATTTGCTTATCCGGTATTGCAAGCAGCCGACATTCTTCTTTACAAGTAAGCAGCATTACTGGCACCATATGTATACTACAACTATACCGACTGACTATAAATTAACTAGTGCTACACATGTACCAGTCGGTGCCGACCAGTTACAGCATTTGGAATTGACGCGCGATATAGCCGAGCGTTGGAACTATACACTTGGTAGTGCGCTGTTTACTCTACCCCAGGCCATTACACGTAAGTATCAGTTAGTAATCCTTGCAAGTTTATTAAAGTGTTATTTGTAATAGCAAAATATAATAGCCGTGTTATGTCATTACGACATCCAACTAAGAAAATGTCAAAATCGGACACTAATCCTCGTGGCCGTATTTTATTAACAGATACACCGGATATTGTGGCTGATCGTATTCGTCGCGCAACAACAGATACAATACAAGGTGTGTCGTATGATCCAGTTGCACGTCCTGGCATTAGCAATTTACTGGCCATTTGGGCCGGTGTCACGCAGCAGCCAATCGATATGGTTGTTGAACAGGCACACAATTGGTCAACATCTCAGCTTAAAGAAAGAGTCACCGAAGCGTGTATTGCCGTACTTCAACCGATTCAAACCGAACTAGCCAGACTTGAACAAGATCCAGGCTATGTAGAATCGGTACTTGATGCTGGCAGAAAAGCGGCACGTCAAACGGCCAGTCAGCAGATACAGCGTATACGGTCTACTATGGGACTGCGTTAACTATAGCCATTGTTAGTTTGTCGATATATATTAAATAAAAACATTAGCTTGTCAACTATTTTTAAGTTTACTATAATTTATTAAACTGTAAGATATACGTTGGTCTATTAGCCAGTACCCAAGTTTCGACTTGGAGAAACAAGTTTAGAATAGTACAGCGATACGTGTTTAACTGGACCACCATATATCTGTTCAAGCGGTACCTCTAGCTCTTCTATCCGCAAACTTGGTGCACACTGGCCGGCACCAGCTTGAATATACTGCATTAGCCGCTCTTCAAGACTTTCTAATCGAGTGCGCAGCGTTCCATATCGCAGCTCCATTACTTCAAATCCAAATGCACGGTTTAACTCATGCCACATTGTGCGATGATAGCGCCATAGCTGGTCAACGGCATGTCGTAGTGGGCGTAGCCGTGACTCTATAACCGTCATTAGTTGTGCTCGACCGTGGCCCGGATTATGCAAAGCTTGCTGGTATGCTTCTACTAGACGACGGCGTATATCTACCTTGTAACGAAGCACGCGCGCAATTGCCGCAGGGAATGCAAGACGTGAATTCGATGGATATTTGGATCGTTTCGACACATAGCCCAATCGATCTGCCAATCGTCGATAGTGATCCGATAGGTTAAGCATTTCGTGTTGTGGTGAATACATACTAAATATTATTATGTATGTATATATTAGTACGCTAATGTCATTGTATATGAATAGGACTAACTACTTACCTGTAAATCGGATCCTCCCATAGTAGCCATTTGCCCATATTACCTGGGTTCTGCGCACCTCCAATCTTCTCTTGATCATTTGACGTCAGTTCCAGTTGATCCAACTTGCAAGTAACAAAGAAGGTATTCAATTAGTATATTGCAGTTTAGTATAATCAAGTACTTACTTTGCTAGCCTCTAGCCAGTCATCAAACGAACCGCCTGATATGGCTGAAAAGCCGTTCTTTAGCCTCTTCATATCAATTTGACTTGTGTTGCTATAGCCTTGTTCTGCAAAATAATGCAGGCCAGGCAAAATGGCCAATCTGTTGTAAATCAATATTAGAATTGCAGCTATATTGTACTGCTTTAGTAACTTACGTATCACATTCATTGCCATCATCACCCCATGTAGTGACAATAACATCACGAACGCCTTCCATCCGACATGCTGACATACAAGCATCTATGCTTTTCATGGTAAAGTCAAGCGACGTCCACAGTCGATTCCAGTTCCATATACCAGTAGCCACCCATGGCACACGGCCATTGCTAAGGCCACGGTGCTCTTGAATACGACGACGATAGTCATCAGTATTAGTGTGATAATAGTCCCAATAGACTAATTGAACATTGTTGGGAATAGTAGGTGTATGTGCTACTTGACCAGACTTAAGAATAGCATCTTCTGCTGCTGAATAGACTTCATCACCACTAGGCGCTCCTGCTAGTGGATTTGACGTTTGTGGCGTAGCAAGTGTAAATAACATATCCGACCAAATTAATGGCGCCATGCCTTTGGATACGCATATTTCAGTCACACGTTCCAAATGATCGGCAAAAATACGCTTTGGATCCATGTCGCCAAACAATAGTCGATGACGGCCTTCACCTACACCAATAGACTATTAAAAGTAACATACGGATGCTTAATTAATACAGCACTGAAATATACAATACAACAACCGTCCTAGCTAGCAACTTACTTCATCCATACCAATGTGAATACGTCGAGTGGGGCCGCTTGCAGAAGCAGTTGTAATCATTTTGTCAATAAGGGCATACGTCTCGTTTGCATGAGCCAAAATGACTTCGGACGTATCTCGAAGTGAAGCAAATCGAGGCCATTGAAGAATCTGTCCCAGATGGCCTAGCGTCTGGATACACGGAATAACTTCAATGCCAAATTGTGTGGCATATGCATGGAACTGCTGTAGATCCGAAGGTGTGTACGGTCCACGTAGATAGCCAAAGAATGGCTCGTCGGGTATCTGCTCATATAAATATGCTTGTTATTTTTGGATGCATTAAAACGCACGATTTAATTACTTGGTAAGTGTCCTCGGTATACAGCATAATCGAGTTAAGACCAAGAAGTGCACTGATACGCAGTAGTTGCTTCAGATTTTCTAATCGCATAACTGCATTACGACTGCACTCCAGCATAAAGCACAGTGTATCGAACTGAAGGTGTTCATCAAAATTCAACTGTGATTCAGCATTAAAGTTGGGACGTGCCGCTGCCTCGGCTGCCGTCATTAAGCGGCCTAATCCACGAAAAGCTTGAACAATCTGTCCATAGGCAAGTATGATTTCTTTGCCTCGTTCATTGGCAAAGTTGTTGCATCGACATACTAGTCCTGAGCCAAGACTTGAATCATGCCTAAACGCTACGCGCCATAACGCATGTGTAGTTGGTGCTGCTGGCGCCATTTCTGTGTCAGTTTTAAACTTAGTGTCCATCGTCATAGGATAGATCATGGTATCGGCATCCATACGCATGGTGGCCAATGTACTATTGGGCTGTGACCATTCAGGCTGTTCAAACTGTACACGTGCACGGTAGGTGGCTACAATTTCTTGTAGACCAGTCAGCAAATGCTGTGGAAACTGCACAAGTGAAATACGCAAAGGCTCCATCTATATATGAACGTTTACCAACATCAAATTAGTATGTACTGGATATCTTGACACTGGCAGTTGCTAGCAATTATGTTTAGACTTGCCTGGAATTCATCATCGCTAGCATCTGGTAATGTTTCTGTGTTGGCGCGTATACTGCCAAACTCGCCTGGAAAAATAAAATCCATATTATTTGATTCGCGTGGAATTAAAGATAGAAATAACACGGTAGAAGAAGAGAAGTAAATACGCAATCAGACTATATGTGTACGTAGCGTATTAATAGTGCATGCGCTAAGGATGCAGAAGAATGAGAAACAATGTTACTTTCTTAAGTGTTGTGCGTGAGTGTGGGTAATAATGACGTGTCTTTATTCATCCTTTTAATTTCCAATATATTCGCTATTGCATTAATAACATGTCCCATGATTATACTTTTACTTTGGTGGATTGATTTTCATTCATTGCTATTAATTATATTATTATACTCGCTATTTACGGACAACACGTTTTATGATAATGAGTAGTTTTTGTTTCAAATGACGTATTTTTTAATATCATTTTAATTCACTCATATTAACAACATAGCATACAATCTACGTCATCACATTTCCCTTTCTCTTTCTTCACACTTGATAACATATATCCATAGCATATACTTGTACACTCTATATATACTAATTAGATAGTGTCAGCAGTTGGCTGGCTATTAGTTAGGTACAAGCACCTTCTATACTGTATTTTTGCATTGCTTTTTTGTAATCTTATCTTTTTTACAAATCGCTTTCATTACTTTGATCATTAGTATTGGCACTTGTATTGGTATAGTAAATCCATTTCGGGCTTATTTGTATGTTATTTTGAGTATATGTTGTTAAATTTCGTTATATGTTTTATTTTTCCTACGCACCATTATTACAATTTATCTAGTAGTAACTTTGCAATCTTAACAGTGGCAGTACGATCTGTTATTGTCGAGACTGTATAAGCTATTACCAAAACGATCTACAGTTGCAATCTATAGCAAAACAAAGTATAAAGCTATTTTGGCAGTATATAGCCACCACAGTCAGTATGTACTGATAGTTTTCCAGCAATATAATATATAATAGTATGAGTATACAATGAGATTAATATGCGCATATTGAATATACATACTAAATAATAAATCTACGATGATGAGTATTTTATACTTTAATATTATTCACCATTCAATTTCATATTCGATATATTAAATATTATTAAATGAATAGTGTGGTTGTAGTTAGATTGAATGTAGCCAATTTTACTTTATATATTGCATTAGTTCTAATTAAATAAAAATATAGTATTTTCCCTTCTATTTCAAGTTTAGTTATTACAACACTCCAGCATAAAGCACAGTGTATCGAACTGAAGGTGTTCATCAAAATTCAACTATGATTCAGCATTAAAGTTGGGACGTGCCGCTGCCTCGGCTGCCGTCATTAAGCGGCCTAATCCACGAAAAGCTTGAACAATCTGTCCATAGGCAAGTATGATTTCTTTGCCTCGTTCATTGGCAAAGTTGTTGCATCGACATACTAGTCCTGAGCCAAGACTTGAATCATGCCTAAACGCTACGCGCCATAACGCATGTGTAGTTGGTGCTGCTGGCGCCATTTCTGTGTCAGTTTTAAACTTAGTGTCCATCGTCATAGGATAGATCATGGTATCGGCATCCATACGCATGGTGGCCAATGTACTATTGGGCTGTGACCATTCAGGCTGTTCAAACTGTACACGTGCACGGTAGGTGGCTACAATTTCTTGTAGACCAGTCAGCAAATGCTGTGGAAACTGCACAAGTGAAATACGCAAAGGCTCCATCTATATATGAACGTTTACCAACATCAAATTAGTATGTACTGGATATCTTGACACTGGCAGTTGCTAGCAATTATGTTTAGACTTGCCTGGAATTCATCATCGCTAGCATCTGGTAATGTTTCTGTGTTGGCGCGTATACTGCCAAACTCGCCTGGAAAAATAAAATCCATATGTCTTGATTCGCGTGGAACTACATACATAAATAGCACAATAGAAGAAACGAAATAAACACGCAGTCAAGCTGTGCATGCGTACATGCATGTTGATAATGCATGGGTGGTTTGAGGATGCAGAAGAATGAGAAACAACGACGTCGTTTCTTACTTTCTTAGCATTGTGTATGTGTGTAAAAATAGGCTATGCTATAGTTGTTAAAATCGGATAACAGTTTGCAGTCACTTAAGCAGCTAATGCTTGTTCAATAAGCTTATTCGGATGTACGCTGTTAATCTAAAACATGTTGTTTACTCCGTGTATGGATACGATCTTTTTGTGCATCGGTGTAGGAGCCAAGATATGATCCGACCTTTGGAAAAGTGTATGGCAAAGATGCTATATGGTGGTCAATTTGAATAGTGTATACAGTGAATAATAATAATACATAATCAATTAAATGCAACGATCATTAAACATGCGTGTGCTTAAATGTAGAAGAAAATATACACAGTTAAAGCTTAAGTGTGTAAATAGCTAGATGATTTACACTACCATATTCGGTAATAGCAATAAAAAACTAGAAATGACACTGTAATTTTAAAGACCGTGCTGCAAATTATACTGAGTTACTAACTAAAACCAACCTCTAACAATAACGCATATTTTCTTGACAGGGGTCATTTTTGCAAATCCTTGAAAAGGCTGATTGTTTCAGGTATTGTCGCTAGCACGGCAAGGCCCGTGTTACAATGATGCAACAACTCAAGAATGTTTTGAGCATCATGTGTAGATCAACGTGACAACTATGCAGCATGCCCATGCGAAATAGCCATTCCAAAGGTCCATACTACAAGCAACATTTTGAAATTTTACCTATAAATTCAGTATGTTCGATAGGCAATTCACATCTATCATCATCAACATCACACTTTCGTTTGTAGTCAAACACTTTCATTAACACACATTTTATTGTACTTTGAACATACTGTTGCTGTGCAGCACTTTGTCAAACATTTATTCGTTCGCTTACTTTGTAGTTTAAACAACATTAACAACCATGCAATTCAATAAAACTATCTTATTGTTGGCCACTTTGGCTGCTGTCCTCGCTACTACCGAAGCGATGCCAAGCTATTTGACCAAACGCCACTATAGCACAAGATACGGAAATTCACCAGCACCATCTGGCAATGCCCCATCATCCAATAACGGTTATGGCACTACCCCAGCTCCTACCACACCAGATGCTGGAGCAGCACCAAGTACTAATAGTGGCTATGGTACTCCAGCTCCAGTTCCATCAACTGGTACTGAAATGCTGGTGGCAATACCTCCACTACTCCAGCCCCATCAACTGGCACTGATAATGCTGGCGGTAACAGCTATAGTACTCCAGCGCCAGCTCCAGTTCCATCAACTGGTACTGATAATGCTGGTGGCATACTCCACTACTCCAGCCCCATCAACTGGCACTGATAATGCTGGCGGTAACAGCTATGGTACTCCAGCGCCAGCTCCAGTTCCATCAACTGGTACTGACAATGCTGGTGGCAATACTTCCACTACTCCAGCCCCATCAACTGGTACTGATAATGTTGGTGGCAATACTTCCACTACTCCAGCCCCATCAACTGGTACTGATAATGTTGGTGGTGGCAGCTATGGTACTCCAGCGCCAGCTCCAGTTCCATCAACTGGTACTGATAATGCTGGTGGCAATACCTCCACTACTCCAGCCCCATCAACTGGCACTGCGGTAACTATGGTACTCCAGATCAACTGTACTGACAATGCTGGCGGTAACACCTATGGTACTCCAGCCCAGCTCCAGTTCCATCAACTGGTACTAATAATGCCGGTGGATACTCCACTACTCCAGCCCCATCAACTGGTACTGACAATGCTGGCGGTAACAGCTATGGTACTCCAGCGCCAGCTCCAGTTCCATCAACTGGTACTGATAATGCGGTGTGATACCTCCACTACTCCAGCCCCATCAACTGGTACTGACAATGCTGGCGGTAACAGCTATGGTACTCCAGCTCCAGCCCCATCAACTGGCACTGATAATGCTGGCGGTAACAGCTATGGTACTCCAGCGCCAGCTCCAGTTCCATCAACTGGTACTGACAATGCTGGTGGCAATACTTCCACTACTCCAGCCCCATCAACTGGTACTGATAATCTAGTGGTGGCAGCTATGGTACTCCAGCTCCAGCTCCAGTTCCATCAACTGGTACTGACAATGCTGGTGGCAATACCTCCACTACTCCAGCCCCATCAACTGGTACTGACAATGCTGGCGGTAACAGCTATGGTACTCCAGCGCCAGCTCCAGTTCCATCAACTGGTACTGACAATGCTGGTGGCAATACTTCCACTACTCCAGCCCATCAACTGGTACTGACAATGCTGGCGGTAACAGCTATGGTACTCCTGCGCCAGCTCCAGTTCCATCAACTGGTACTGATAATGCTGGTGGTGATATCTACACTACTCCGGCTCCAGCCCCAACTGCCACTTCAGCGCCTACACCAAGCTCTACTCCCTGCACAAGCGATTCCTCAAAAAATCCATACGGAAAGCATAAGTCTTCAATTAAGCACATGCACAAAAAAGGTCATTCAAACGAAGACAAGGATGATCATAAAGATGAGCGCAAAAATAATGAGCACGGCTATAATAATGGTCAAAAGTATGGTCATAATGGCGGATACTAAAGCAATAATGGCAATTACTAAACTAAGCAGCACCAATAATGGTAATGCTAGTTGGTTGTCAGATTTGTTGTTCACTTGCATAATTTTATAAAGACTTCTGGCGCCGGCGCTACCATCATAATAAATAGTTGTTTAAATTTATTTTTGCAGATTCAGATTATAAGTAATTTTTGGCAATCAAGAATGCGATTATGTCTATAAATACACCTTTAATACTTAGCTTATAATAAATATCCTGCAACAATAGAAATTTAATAAAGCCAATGATTAGCCAATGATGTTGCATATAAAATATCGCAACTTTTAATTTTGTTTTTTGCAATATCCAAATATGGAAATACAAAGTCACAGATCAGCTCACTTCGTCATGGGCCACGTCAGCGCACCATCGCCTTGTTAGCCCATTGGATGACGCAATGATATGCCTACGCAAGTCTTGTATTTTCCTAGTTATTTTGTTATTTATTTTGCATATCACGATCACAAAGGTTTGCCTAGGCTAGTCTCGGCACGCACATATCATTAGTTAAACAAACGTCAATATTGCTGAGGTTATGGACTTTTGAAAAGCAAACGTTTACATAGCATTTGATTGTCAGCACAACATACGGAAAATAGGCCGGCAACATGTGGGACATTGTGTAAGAGACTATTCAATAAAAAGCATATTTTTAATCGGTGAATCATTTTACAGACACACTGGTAGATATATTCAGCTTTTAGCGGTGATACTATCGGCAGTGTATTTAGGTGCAAGGTGGTTTTACAGCTGTCTAAATGGTCACCATGTCTATTCACCTATTGTACCAGTGATTGACCCGGATGAGGGTCCATGCCATAAACTGAATGGCTATACGAGAGACACTACCGACGAATGGTGTACCACTAATAAGCAAGCACATCTTTCAGTACAGTCATCGAATCGGCTAGATAATTATACTATCCGGCGTATTCTAGATGCATCCGATCTAATCCGAAATAGAATGAAAAAGCAAAATGCAATTGCTTATCTTTTAAAGTTTATAGGCAGTTGCATAGTATGGTCAGCGGAAGGATGTATAATCTGGCGATCTAGATATTATTCGCAGCCAAAAACATCCTATCGAATCGGACAATTGTTTTTGATTGAATTTATAAGTTGGGTAAGTGGTACTGATAGACAGTTTAATGGTTTCTATAATTTCTTTAGACATATATTACATTACTAGCTGCCGCTACTGCATGGAGTAGAGGAAATAGTACTAAGCAGTACATTAGTAGACACCAAATGTATTTAATTATTATAGGATATTTCTCTTTTGTCTTAAACATTGTTGATATTCATTATCTACACCACAAGCACTATTATTATGCCACGCCGATAATGCTTATTATCGCCACTGTCGGAGTGCACATAACCATGCTTGGCGCTCTATTGTCTCGTAAGACGGTTGAATCTGCAGCAAATGGCCGAGTGGAATCACTTGAAGTGTCGGCATCGCCATTTGAATGGCTGACATTTGGATGGTTAACGCCATTGATGGAGGCGGGATTCTGCCGAGCATTAAAAGCGTCAGATTTATGGGAGCTTCCAAAAAACCTTCAAGCGGAGGAGGCAACTAGATCCTATAAATCAAAAAAGTAAGGCTTATTACAAGATATAATGATTACTGACAAATCTATTGGTAGAAAATTATCTATGTTTGCCAGCTTAATTGCTGTTAATCGTCAGGATATCTTTTACCAAATGGTATACGCGATTGCTTGGAGTATTAAAATGTACTCGGTTCCTCTATTTCTATTTCTACTACTGGCCATCTTGAACAATATAGCACCCAAAATCTTGTTTTAATCCCAAGCCTATACGCACTAGGATTGTTCCTGGGTATGTTAGGCACCAACTTTTGTCTACAACATGGAAATTTTATTGGACAGCATTTGTTAATTCGCAGTAAAGCAATTATATCACATCAGATAATCGAGAAAAGCCTACGACTTCAACTGATTAACGAAGCTGCTTTGAGAAATGATAAATCATATATCCATACCAATGGTACAAGTAAAAATCAGCACCAATATTCAACTACGGGCTGGAGTGTCGATATGGTCAACAATCTACTTAGTGTTGATGCGCGAAATGTCAGCGAAGCTTTTGGCTGTTTACATCTCTTTGTAGGCAGCCTCCTTCAAATTATAATAGCAATTATTTTCTTATGGCAATTAATCGACGTATCTACTTTGGCCGGCCTCGCTACCATGCTATTCTTTTTTGGTATTTCAAATTTTGTCACAAAAACAACAACACACGTATTTGAACGTCTTTTAAGTACAACAGAAAACTGTCTTACTATTATAGTCGAAGTAAGAAAACTCGTCATTTTCAAGTTATATTTGTATTAATCCTTATATTAGACACTTTATTCCATCCGTGTTATAAAATATTTGGCCTGGGAAGCTCATATTTGTGCACGAATCATAAGGGCGCGTACGCGGGAACTAAAACACTTGTGGCGACGACATATTCTCTACACGCTACTTACCATGGCACTGGACGGCGGGCCCTTGCTTGTTACGTGCGTTGCATTGGGCATGCATACCATTGTGTTTTCTCGACCTTTAACCGCGCAAATTGCGTTTACGGTTTTGTCGGTGTTTGAACTGCTACGAGTTGCTGTGCTGCAATTGCCATTTGTTTTGTTTTGGCAGATTCAGTCTCAGGCTAGCTATTACAACATCAATAGCTATCTTAACCTACCTGAATCGCCTATTAAAAACGATAGTACAGCTGACTCAGACGAGCCTATTGGATTTATACATGCTGATTTTACTTGGGAGCCACAACATCAGTCATTTATCCCAAATCGAGGTCGACAGCGTCCTCAACGAGTATCCAATTTCCTATTATCAAATTTAAACTTCCACTTCCGTATTGGTGACTTTAATGTTATCACAGGCTCTGCCGCCAGCGGTAAATCTTCTATGCTGTTGGCGCTTTTGGGCGGTAAGTTGATATTGCTACTACTAGTGTAACTTGCCCTTTTAAAATGCTAACTATTTAAAATAGAAATGCCACGTATTAAAGGACGTGTTTTTCTGCCCAACTACCAAAGCACTTTGCGTGGCGACAATTCAATTGGAACTACTGTAGCCTATGTTGCACAGCAAACTTGGCTACAAGATACAACAATTCGAGAAAACATTTTATTTGGTCAAGCATACGATGAGATCAGATATCAACAGACACTACGAGCTTGTGTTCTTGCGAACGATATTTCCCGACTGCCCGACGGCGACAATACATGGATTCAATCAAATGATGCAAGCTTGACTGATAGTTTAAAACAGCGTATTGCTTTGCGCGAGCTATCTACGGCCCAGCCCATCACATTTTGCTAGATGAATGTTTTACTGAGATCGATGATGAAACCACCGAGTATATTGTTGACAAGTGTCTATTTGGTCCATTGATGTACGGACGTACACGTATTTTGGCCACACGTCACGCAGAGCCATACGTAAATGTCGCAGCTTTTTCAGTTTTATTGGGGAAGGCCGTGTCATAGGCACTGGGAATTTGGCGGCTCTGCTAGATATCCATTCATCGGCAACGGCCAGCTCCACTATTCCCAATACATCGCGCAACTTGCCATCTCGTAAATTTGTTCGTAAACTGGAGCCAATTGCTGAAGTAATGCGAATTAGATCCAATAGTACAATAATGGACCATGCATCGCTAACTGGCCGACATCCACGACCATTAGATGTCGCTGAAGACACCAATAATATGGAAACATCATCTAATCACTATGTGGGCTATCGTCCCACATCTGTCTTAAGTTTACTTCGCAAGTTTCTTAGTTCAGGTGGCAGTCCACTTTGGTGGTGCTTTGTATTTGCAGCGTTTATATTCTATCAACTTGTCAGTTTTTTGCAAAGCTATTGGTTGCGTATATGGGCCGGAAAACATGTGTCAGCTAGCCAACAACTATTTTACTTTGGAAATTATGCTGCATTATCGCTGAGTGCTGTTGCCTTGATAGGATTGCCACCATTATTAATTTATTTCTCTTCAATTCGGTCAAGTCAACAAACATACATGCAGCTAGTTGATTATATACTGAAAACTGCTGCACATAGCCTGAATACTCTGCCAATCGCTAATATCATTCACCGGTTTGGCAAAAATATGCTAGTGGTTGACCAGGAACTACCAGCTGATTTGGCCTTTTTCCTATACAGTATAATGGGTATACTGGCACATCTCATTGTGATTTGCGCTGTTCTACCTCGATTCACCATGATTGCCGGCTTGGCAGGTGTGTATGATTTATAAAACAAACTACTCAAAATTAACATACCTGTGATTAGTGATTCTGTGTATTTATCTGGCATGCTACTTTATCAAAACACTACATAGCTTTAAGCAACTTGAGCCAGAAACAAAATTTGCTTTTTTTACATTTTCCTCTGATATATTCAGGTAAGTGATACGTAAAAAAACACGATTTTATTAAACTTTAATATAAACACACATAGCGGTCTCCCCACCATCAGAGCATCTGGAATGCAGAATTGGTTTCTAACAGAATCGATTGCTCGCATTGACGATGTGCACCGACAGTTTTACTTTTTGACAGCCTCGGCGCAATGGATTACGTGTCGTATCGAGTGGATTGCCGCGGTCTGTACTTTAATTGTCACTTTTATGCTGCTATTGTCCGGTACTAAGGCTGACCCTAGTCTTTTTGGATTTATTCTAACCTATGTGATTGGTTTGGCGACCTCTGCTGGTGTATGTTAATAACAATAATAGAAACCGTATGCACATTACTAACATGTTTTATTTTAGCTGACCATTCAGTACTGCACCAAGGTTGATAATGCTATGCAAAGCCTAAAAAGCGTGACAGATCCTATGTATCTCGAACAAGAATGGGCGGATATCACGCTCGAGACTATTATTCCCAGTCCAGAGGTAAGCCAATTTAAAGACATTGATAAATCCATCATCCTTATTGTTTATATGCATTAGTGGCCAGAACATGGTAGCATCGAGTTTCAAAATCTATCCACCAATGATACCAATTACCGTAGAGTTCTTAGTAAAATATGGGTATCTATTCAACCTGGCGAACGTATTGGTATTATAGGAGAATCAGGTAGATTAGCCACATTCAAACTAGTGCAATGATTGACTTTGACTTTATAGGTGCAGGAAAGTCTGCTATTGCTATGGCTTTATTCCGGTTCATGGAGATAGCCGAAGGGCGTATTTTAATTGACAATATTGATATTAGCCGAGTACCTTTGGAAGATCTTCGCTCAAGACTATCAATTATTCCGCGAGATCCTGTGCTGTTTAGCGGCACAATTCGAAGCAATCTTGACCCATACTGGCATCATGACGATGCAACCATCTGGAATGCATTGCGTCGTTGCCGCCTTATTGGTAGCGATGCTGGCGCTATCCGTCCCGAGGGACTGGAACATTTAGATGCACCAGTGACGCATAATGGTGAAAATCTCAGCTATCAACAGCGGAAATTACTTACTGTAGCCAGGGCGTTATTGCGCGAGGATAAAGTAAGCAGTTACATATATTTTATTGTTAGCCTTACATACTTTGTTTTAGATCCTTATTATCGAAGAAAGTGCCGATTTAGATGATAGCGACACAGAGGCCAAGCTTCAGGCTATTGTTCGTGAAGAATTTATTCAAGTTACTCGTTTATACATATCCAGCAGTGTAAATAATGTGTTGGGCTATGATCGCGTTATGGTACTAGGTAAGCCATCAGTAAACAATGCTAAACTAGTGTTAATAACAACGAAAAATAACTACACAGATACTGGGTGTTTGATGGAATTCGATGCGCCAGCAACATTAATTCGGCAGACTAACAGCATACTTCGAAATCTTTGTCAGCAAGCTGGGGAATTGGATACCTTAATGGCCATGGCTACTGCGTCTGTTGATGAGGCTGATGTTGCTAGCAATAATGGCAATAATATGTAGCCATATATTTGTGTGCAAATTATTAATTAATAAAAGTATGTATATGTTGTTATTAAACAATGAATTAAATAGTAAACTTGTTAGATTAAATTGTTGTATATAATAAATAGAATTTAATAATGACAATCTAATGCAAATGTATTTTAGTGTTAGGCTGGCTAGAGATTAAGAAATTTAAGCCATAAACTAAGCAATTGACAATATCAAAAATAAAACTAAATATTAATGTTTGTGTAAAACTGTTATTTTGTGCTGTGATATGATCAGCCATAATATCAGCATCACAATGACTTTATAAATACTTAAATATTTATGCTATTTATACTTGTATCATAGCAATACTTTGATTAGTAGTCATTTTCTATAATTATGAATTTTACAACAAATGTTTTATCAATGATATATTGTAAAAGTAAAAAAATAATATATCTAATTAAAATTTTAGTTATTAAAACTGATTATCTATTAAAGAAACACTAATTAAATGTTTTGAATGTTTATAAATAACGCATATATCACTGATAAATAATCTTTATTTAGTTGGTAAAAGCTACTGTCCAATAGCGATCGCCTGCGACATTCTCGTCCATTCCAAAACCAACTTGCGCACTTTCACTAGTTAGAAGTGAATTTAATAAATTTTTGACATCCAAGATTGCATGGTCCCAAGTTCATTAGTATTTAATTGTAAATCTACCAAAACTATTTCACCAAGGGAATGTTTACAACTTAAATCGGTATCTTCATTTAATGATTGCTTAGTTAAAAATTCTGGTGCTCCTGAGTTTTTTAGAAGTTGTTGGCTGTGCTGTGCTGCAACAGCATTTAAGCAGTTTGATAAAGTAGCTGGGCTTAAATTATGAGCTTCACGATCATTGTTTATAACACTCAGCATATTAGATCTATAATCACCGCCATATGGACTGGATGGAACCGGTAATGCTGATACAACTGCAGCAAAGATGGTGAAAACGAAGAGAACCAGGAAACGCATGTTGATAGCTTAGACACAGAAATAGTAGGTTACAGATCAATAGATACTTGTAATAGGGCCGGCCTATCAACGAATAAACAATGGTGGCAGAAGATATGATAGTCTGGTCAACAGACGAGATAGTAACAAGTAGAAAGTGTGTGTGTGTTGAATAGTGGCAATGGGTCGAATGTTGGCAGCCTTTTGTAGTGATGATGGTGCACATGCTTTGTTCACGCACAATGTTGTATGGTTGCACAGCATGCAATTCATACTGCACCCCTGTTTGGCCTGACACACAACAAGTTTGAAACACGCTTCATGTTTACAAACACCCGTTTCCTTTGCCAAGCTGAAACCGACCGACATGGCATGCAAACACTATTCAGCGTCTCATTTGTTTGGCACTTAAATAAATGTCGTTTATTATATACTATAATGCAGATAAACATAGTGTTAAAGATTGAGATTGGTAAGTATTTGCATGGTGCTGCGCTTGTTTGCTTTCGGTCCTCCTTGCACCTCAAACAAGTCGGATGCCAAGTAGAATGATTCAACGCGCTGACGAAAGGCCTCCAAATCATTGATTCGTACGTCGGTAAAAATATTGTAGTTTGATGCCCTGTTGTCGGCTATTGAGCTACCATCACGTGCCTGTGCACCATTATTATTAGGAGGTGCAAGATGTGTATTGCTTTGTTCTTGTGCAGACTGATTGTTTCCTAGCATCATTGCTGTCTCTATTTGATTTATTTGCTGTTTAAGCTGCTGCAATTCATTCAAAACCGTGCCTGTGATCCAATGTTGGGATTTCGATAAATTGTTGGTTCTTGAGCAAACTGTATTGTTGTATTAACACTTCTTTGCTGGCTAACTAATGTTGGCACTGTATGAGCACTGGAATCATGTGGGATTTCACTTTCCTCGTGTTCAATAGCGGAATCATGTCCCAAAGAATTTTGTTTAGGCGTACTCCATGCCGACCCGATTACTGCCACAGCACGAGGAACTTTACTAAGAATTCGATTTTGTAACATAAATCGCTGTACGATTCCCCATGGACGCAGTCGTTTTTGTCCAAATAAAAATGTAAATATATATAATGCAATAGTCAGAGCTCCACCAACAGGACTAACAATATCAAGCCATGTATATAATTTTACGGATTCATGTACGTTAATAATAAAGTTTTCGTCGCTGTAAGGCTCATTCATAACATTTAAATCAACTAAGATTCTAGATTGTAATGCCATATCTGTTGAATCAAGACGAATACTATACTGCGCCGTTTCTTTAAAACCTGTTTTCTTAAAAGATTGAAGAATGTTGATATTTGTTTTTGTATCCCAATATAAAGGAAGACTAAGTGCCTTGCTTAACATGCCAATGTCTAGTGGTTGTCTGTTTTTTCGAGCGTTTTTTAAATCATCGTAATGTGATTCATTTAATATATAGATCATAGGCTCAGTGGTGTCTGCCATTGAGCGTTGCAGTGGGATTTGTGAAGACAATAGTAAGCGAAGAAAAGCTAGTTATAACAGATCGTATGCCACTAGCCTTTTGTCTACCGTGAGGAGTAATAGCCCAATTTTCATCAGGGTAAAATCCAAATACTTTAGTCGCGTTAGATATCTCTGTAAGAGACATAAATTAGTAAATGGAGATTTTTTATATCTTCTCCCCACATAAGTTCTTTAACGTTAAAAGAAAGGTCGTTCCTTGATATTCTAGTCGCATTTTCTGCGATTGAGTTTGCAATATTAATGGTTTCCTCAATAACACATCAGGGCCGGTAAATAACAATGCAGGCATTTTACAGTGATAATTTTCATATGAACGATGTATAGTTCCGCCATCAGCAACTTTTTTAACCTGGATTCCGAAATATGTCAAAATGCCGCTTACTATAAGAAATATCATAATGAACCGTGCTACAACTAGTCGCATTGGCTCATGTTGAGGATATATCATTTGACGCATGTTGAAATATAGATATGCTGAAATATAGATATGCTGAAATGCAATAAAGATAAATTGAAAGTGCAAAGGAATGCTAGAGAAGAAAGAATGCATCACATGCTTGCTATTTAATATTGTTTATTATGGCCTATATTATTGCCAAACATGTTGTTACACAATATGCAAATGGCCGACACAATTAGAACAAAGCCGCTCATACACTAGCTATGTACAAATTTGGCCATGATGAACGTCATTTGCACCATTATCTATATTTGTTGCAAAAATTGTACATAAGTATTTGATACAGTATTTCACTCGACTATTGTAGCATGTTCTAGTTGTATATTTATGTACTTAATGTGTAAATTGTTATGGATAGTCAAATGTGTAATAAGCACTTTATTCTATTAACATATGGGTCGTTTCCACACAATTAAACTAGTTTGTACATCTATTTAAAAAGCAGCAATATTATTTGGCAAATCACTAAATTGTCTCACTAAATCAATGGTGTCGCTAAATACCTAAACCAAAGGCCTTATTGATTTACATTGTATGTCAAACAACAAATGGACTGGCCTTTGGACTAAAACTATTTACACATTTCTGTCCAACCTGCATCCTATCATTCAACACAGTTATAAACAACATTGCATCAAGCTAAATATAAATAACAGCTTTTATATATTGTTTAAATAAATAAATAATTACAATTAAAAGCGCCATATAACTAACAATCACAGATATAATGATAGTTTATTTAAAGTTTAGGTCAGTTTGGCATAGCTGGGTGGTGCTAACATACGACGTGCTCGCTTAATAACAAATAGAGGCAGACTGCTTACGGCAGTGATTACCAGTACACGCCAGACAAATGCCCATGTAAGAATAAACCTCATATCTAATCAAATGTTAAGCTTGCACTAATACCATTATAGTCACACTTACCAAAATCAACATCTAAGAATGACATCGAACCAATGTAAATGCCCAATGTGGCAACTTCAGCATAGATCATATATCGATGCCTAAATAACTGTTAGTATACCATTGATAGAAGCGCATAGCTACTTACCAAGTATTAATTTCAAATGCCACCATAAGTAACTCGTTCAGTACAAGAGCAGCAAATAAATAGACACAATGTTCATAAAATTATTTACAAAACCAATACGTGACAAATTGACTAGAGTAGCGCAAGCTATATTAAACACTTTATTAAAAAGCATAACATTGTTTTACAAGCTAATAAAATAAAAAAAATGTATTAAATATAACAGCAAATCATTGGAATAGTAAAAATATACAACGATCATTTATAATGAATATTGATGCTAATTAAAATAATATTTATGGACAAACTACTGATTTTAGTTGCTTCTATTAAAATCTTGGAGATGGCAATTGATCTATGGGCTTGTATAGAGGATGGGAGTGAATACCGCCTACTGTGTTTTCGCGATAATTAGGTGTTTGTGGACTGAGTTCTTCACTCTGACTGTCGTATGTTGGTGTTAATGGAGACACATCTACAACTAGCGGGTGATACGAGCCTTGTGGAGATTGGCAATTAGAATTGGACGACGAACTGCCTCCGAAACTTTGCCATACCAACCCGCCATCACGAGTATGATTATTTCCATAGGTCGCCGACTGACCCTGGTTAGTACGACTGTGCTGGGTCGTTCCGGGACTATAGCAGCCTTTTTGGTTATTCTTTGTCGACGACTCCATTTCCGAAAGCTTAGTATCAGCATTCTTACGTCGTGCCTGATTTTGGGAATTACGGAAAATGAAAAAGAATACCACCCATTCTATAACACTATAGATAATAATATGTCGCGACACCATATTAAATATGAGCACTGAGGTCGTGCCACGAGATGCGCTGCGTTCTGCGTATTGGACAATGGCAAGGATTAAGCTGACCAAAGGTAAGGAGAGAATGCCCAAAAAAATATTTCGGAAATTGCGTGCTGCCGTCGTCTCTCCTCTCTTCAGTTTGGACGAATTTATGGACTGATCTGCATGCGTTCGCATAATTCGATAGAAGCCATAGCAATAATAGCAACTGACCAGTAGAATAACACAAAAGTTGAAATTTGACGCACTGGTCAAAATGCTATTGGCATGCTTGGCCGATTCTTGGTCATCTCGTACTTGGAACACAGTAATTTCTATGCCAATCATCAAAGTAAATAAGATCCACAGCATGGAATATATCACATTAATCCAATAAAGAGCACGTGTAGAAGGAACGTGCAACGTGTAACCAGATTGAGTTACGGTGCTTTGTCCGTTGCTTGCTACTTGAAGCACATAGTTTACGGCTTTACTGCTTCGTGGCCGACAGATAAACATCGCCGGTATATAAGTGATGATGCCTACTACAAACTGTACCATCGCTAAGCGTAATAAACTTGTGGCAATCAGATATGGTATTTGCTGGGCTAGCGTATTGGCGGGCGCGTGAATAACTTGAAGAAAGTAAGAGCAAGTACGCAGTAGCTTTTCGACGCACCATCCTAAGAGCAGTATATCGACTGGCTTTGGCATCCAGTAGTCGTCAATGCGTCGAAAAATAGACGTAAACAAGCCGTGATACCAGCGGTATAAGATGATTGCAACGGCCAATAAGAAAGTGATCAGCGCAAAGCAAAATATTGCAACGTCCAAGTTGTACAACACTTGTCTATCGCCGCACTCATATCCGCTAACAGTTGTGATACACACCACATTCGACAAAGGCTTTGTATTGTTCATAATCTAATAGTTATCTTCAGTACAATATTAAGGCTGTTGGATGAAATAATAAAAACACATAAAAACGAAATATTACTGTATAATATACGAACACTGCTTAATTAATGGAAAACGAGGAAATGGGGAATAATCGAGTAAAGTGAGCATGTACAACAGTTGAATAACAATGGAGTAAACCATATGGGCACTTCCTAACTGGAAATACACAAGTCTACATGCTGCAATTGCTGTCATGCGCTTGTATAGAAACCAGTTAATGCACGTGCTGCTTGCTCATACCAACAACAACATTGCCATATGTCTATTGCATGTTAGTCCTTTTTTATCACAAGTACCAACATTTGAGTTTATTTACCTAATTATGTAATTTATTAAAGCTTTACACTTTTGTTTACATCTAATAAGCAGTGTGATTTTGAATTGCGAGGTATTACGTCGTAATAAATGCTTTACTGTTCAATTAAATCGGTCGTATTTACATTTATGGCAGCACATAACATTATTCAAACTGCTAAATATAACACTATCAAATTACCACGTGATTTGAAGCACATATATGTTTAGTGACTGCTGCTTTTTTTATTGTTTTCAGCATACTAAGTTATGATTATACCTCATACAATGACATCAATTTTCAATAATGATTTATAATGTACAAAATAAATAATTGGTTTATCTTTATTTGTATCTGTTTACTTTTTATATATGTTAACTCATTTGAGTCAATAAAACTATGATAAAACCATTAATACAATCACTTGAACAAATTATGTTTTAGCACATCTTCATGCACGATAAAACTATTAAAAGTAAAAGGCTGATGTTGCTTAAGATTTGCAATGCTAGATAAGATAGCAACAATGCCATCTCAAGTACTCTTTGCTATTTTTCATTCCTTTTTTGGACAGCTTCTATCCTCTACAGTCCTTTTATTATAATATTTTGGGAATACACACGTCGATAACCATCTGGTCCACAATCTGTTTTACGGAATGTCTCGGCGGACCGTGAGCAAGATATAGATTTTTCTATAGCATTCTAATATGATTGATTTTTGGCGCTGAAATAATTGCCTAGTGTGGCATTTAACAATAAAATCGATGTTATATCAACACGCTGTTTATTACCGTATAATGAATATATAACAATGATAAGCATCGCTATATATACAATCAATACCACCAAATTGTTACAATAAGTTGCTAGACCAACATATTCCATATGCCATTGCTATTCAGACTTAACAGTATAGCTGAATATGGATGGAAAACAGCAATAAACAAATGTGCTTTCCTACTATATTTAATTTAATACTTTGCGATATACCAATGGTTGTAAATAAATAAAACATAGTAAACACACTATACTATTTGTAATATGTATGGTATAGTAAAAATAAGCAACTATAAGCTGGTAACAACATGGGTATAAAAACAACCGGCATTATTGAGTACCATGGCGTTTAAACAGTTACTAAATTCAGTAATTATAAATAGTCGCTATCTTATCAAGACTGAACACGTGCACAAATTGCATACGTATTTGGAATCCATCCACACAGTCACTGTAACTCAGTTTCTTTCGGTTTCTTTCGATTTTTTATTTAATTTTTGTCTGAATAAGTGAAAAGAGTTGCTTTGACTGCCAACGTTAAAAAGCGAGCCATCAAAATCATTATTACTTGCTGTGTATATTGCCGGGTAAAAGTGGCCGATTGGCGTAAACATATCGTGCTACCAATCGATAACAATCCATCAAAATAACCATCAATGTCTACAACTGTAAATGAACCAGCAGCACACATGCTACACTTTACCCTCCTCGGATACAGGGCAAGTTATCGAGTTACTTGAAACCGAACACGACTCTCCAAACACCACAACACTAGCACCACTGCCTTTTAATATTCCTGGTAACCACCATGGAAATAGAGGCGTGTTAGACCAACTGTTCTATCGGCATCCGTGCCAATCCAATCTTTTTTATCGTTAACAACGAGCGATGAATCAGATGACCCAGCACTTCATCAATTTAAAAATCATTTGGCCACACACATTCATAGCGACGGAGAAGACAGTAATAAAAAACCGCCTGTACAAAACCGATCTAAAAGCAGAAAACGCTCTATTCAATTGTATCTAGGCGGAAATGGAAACGCCCAAGAGTCCTACTTTAATATAGCAACTCAAAATAACGACAACAATAGGCGCAGGTCAATGTTATCGCCGCAGGCATCAAAAAAAGACCAAAGGGGGTCCATGGGATCTGTTAACTGGCGTCGACTACAACGCTATGTGATGCACCATCAACCAACTTGGTCACACTCAAGTCCTGGCGGGAATTTACCGCCACTACCCTTACCCATGACTCCAGGACAATATTCTGCAAGTTCTGCAAATAGTAATGGCAATCACACAGCAATAATCCTTTTGGTTTAGGACTGGTTGGTTGGAAAGGAGATTTAGATCCGGTAGTTCATGTCGTATTGGATGATGGCACTATTCGGCGTCGCCGTATGACGAGCCGGTCACTCTCAGATTCCGAGTAAGTAATTATTATAATTATTAACATGGCTAAACTTTAGCAAATTTAGAGATGGAATTGAAAAACCTAAACCTTTATCATTACAACAAGAAATAGCGGTGGCCTTAGACACATCCTCATCATCATCAGATGATGCTTCTTCCTCTTCAGAGGCAGAACTGCTACCTACTCCAACTAAAAAGTATCAAGCAACACCGCGTGGTAGCAATATCCAACATCATGAACAGCCAATAACCACTTGGTATTACAACCCAATTTCAACGTTGGCTCAGAATATAAATAACAGAATTCCACCGAAACATCGTAGAACACTCAAGGCAGCATTTGCTTATTTTATTGCATCGTTGGCAACTTTCTGGGAGGTGCCATTGAGTGGATTGGCGGACAATCAACACATCTGGCTGCACTATCAGTTTTCTTTTTTAATCCATCTCGTACGCGCGGTGCACTGATGGAATCAGTACTACTCGGTCTTATAGGTATGGCCTATGGCTGTTTAGTTACAGCATTGGTGGCACTATTGTGACTCAGTTAAACATACACGGGCATACCACGCTATCAGAGTGGGTTGGCGTAATAGGCGTGGGTGGTATTGGTACATTTGGTGTTGCCGCGGCCAAGGCATGGCTCAAACGGCCCTCGGTCTACACGGCAGGCTCTGTTGCTAGCTTGACAATGTACGTGGGAGTAGCACGTATTATTGCAGACGAGTCCCACGTCAAGACTATTGACTGGGATGCACTTATTGGTCCACAGCAAGCATTTCTTACCGGCATCAGTATCTGTTTGATAATCAATTATGTGCTTTGGACACAAAAGGCAAGCAAAGATTTATGGTTAGTAATAATAATAATAATGCAATTATGGCAATTTGTAACTTACTTGATCATAACTATTTAGCAATGATGTTGCATCAACATTACAATCATTTAATGGCTTATTAAGAATATTGGTAAAAACATTTTTATTAGATGGTAATGCACCTGTGGCTGCTTTACCCACAGCATTAGCTGCACATCGACAATCATTTGCCTCGTTAAAGAAATCGCTACATGAGGCTCAATTAGAACCGGCTGATCCTATATGGCCACACTTGCCGGCCTACGCTTCTCTAATCGATTCACTCAATAGTCTTACGCAACACGTAAGCGGTCTAAGTAGTTGTATCGGCGTACAACGAGAAATGCTGGCCCAACAAAAAGTAGCAAGGATAGTAGCTACATTAGCGCGAAAAACAAAACAGCCAGTTCTAGTTAATATTGAGAATGATCAAAGTAAAGGCAAAACGCCAATTGCCGTAGACAGTAACGGCAGCAATAACCTTACAACTTCTACTCAGATGAGTGGTCTTGCCGAAGACGAACTGCGTCTTTTCTTAGAAGGTGTCGGCCCAGTAATGCGTGCACTTTCTTACACGTGCAAGCGTACCATAACTCAGCTACATCGATCAGTTACTACCAATTCGCCGGCGAATACCAGCCGTTTGTTGAGTAATTTGGATTTGGCACTGGTACATTTTAACCGAGAGAAATCCATTGCTCTACGTCAATTGTACACGATATTTGGTCGAAAACGGGCCTGGGCTCGTATTAAGGCTAATATAGGCCATACAGGCGATTCTGCTGCTGATGGCACGCATAATTTGGTCATGGATAATGAAGACAATAACAGCATTAGTGAAGGCGCCTTTCCCGTTTATTTTTTTCTGTTTAGTTTACAAAAATTCGCCCATCAATTGAAAATTGTTGTTGAGCAATTTGACCAGCTTCAAGTGTCAAAACAGCGCACTTGGTGGACAGCATTTAAAGAACGTCTGGCAAATGGATGGTCAAGTAAGTTGAATGCTTACATGTAATAAAATTTATTACTGACTCGATGATAAAGAAAGATCGCTGCCGGACATTGGAGACGATACACAAATAGAAGCAGTTTGGCAACGATTCGATCCTAAAAGTATGCAAGATACACTACACTCACCAAGACCAAAGACTGCATTTCAAAGATTCTCATTATCACTGGTAAAATCGGGCGATATGTTTAAACAATTTAAAATGCGTTATGCCATTAAAAGTGCCCTATTTGCTATGCTATTAATCGCGCCGGCCTTTATGGATAACTGGCGTGAAACTTATCAAAGCTACCGTGGAGAATGGGCTGTTATTTCAGTAAGATAATTATTGTGTTTTGATTAAAAAATAGTAACACATTTATTAGATGGCCGTAGTTATGACTCCAACAGTAGGCGGCTCTAATGTAGTGGCCATTTATCGTATAATTGGTACAATACTTGGCTCCGTCGTAGCTTATCTGGCCTACACGCTATTTCCAGGCTCACGTATCATACTACCTTGTGTCGCATTTCTATTTGCCTTACCGTGTTTCCACCTGGTAATGCACACTGGTTATCCGCGAGTGGGCCAGTTCTCATGCATGACTTTTACTACGGTGCTCATGAGCCAGTATGCCGTCTACGAAGACGACGAACTGGAGATTAGAGATGTTGCCTTGACTCGTGCTATTACAGTGACGATTGGCGTTATCATAGGGCTGCTAGGCACCATGTAAGCTCATCAATTCGTTAATACAATTAATTTACACAAGTACTAGATATGTATGGCCATATGAAGCGCGGGCCGAATTACGTCGTGGCATATGTGATTTCTTTATTAATCTTAATTTGTTATATCACAAAATGATATTGCTTTACAGCAAATCATGGTCTGAAGAGGGACCAACCGTTGATGAGTGTGTGTCTACAGAAACGACACCACTGCGTTCGCGCAGCCTTTATCCGAGGCTGAGAGAATGGCACGTAGTTATCAAGAGTTTTTAGCATTGGAAATGCTATTGCAACTTAAATTGCTAAGGCTGCAAGATTTATTGGCACTGACGCGAAATGAACCTCGTCTTAAAGGACCATTTCCCATTGATGCCTACGGTCGAATGTTAGGCCATTGTCAAGCACTGATCGATCGTATGTTGACTCTACGAATGGCGATCACAGACGTTAATTGGGTACAAAAAGTCCGAAAAGACTTTGTGCAACCAGTCCAATCCGAGCGTCGGCGTATGAACGGAGCCATCGAGCTATATATGTACTCGGCGGCTGCAGCTCTTTTGCTAAAAATGCCTGTACCAGCCTATTTACCGCCAATTGCCGAGACATGGCACGCGCTAATTGCTCGAGTGCGAAAACTACCTGAGATGCGGGCCACTGTCACCATGCCAAGCGCTTATAATGGCAACACAGTCAATGATGCGCAGGCAAGCTCTAGTAAAGCCACGGCACTAGAACTAGAAAATAGCATAGATCATTGGCGTATTGAAGACGAACGATTTGTGCTTTATTTTGCCTATGTGCTGGCGATGGGCGATTTAGTCCACGAGCTAGAAGGTGTCGGTACATGCTTGCGCGAGTTGTATGGCGTCATGGGTGGAAGACAGGCACATCTCGACTCATATTATGAAGCATAAGTTTATTAGATAGCTAATAAACAAATAGTATTTACATGCTTCCATTTGAATGTCACAATAGTGGTACCAGTATTAATAGAAATTAAAACAAAATAACATAGAATCAAATGTACAATCTACAATGGATCAAATCTCTAGTGATAATCGTATTCTAACATAACAATTTATTTAGAAATTATTATTATTAATATTTCAAAAGATTTTTCTTTTTATTAACAGTATGCAACTAACAAAGCATAAAATAATATAAAAGCCGTAAGTGAAAGCACATGAATATCAACAATAAAGCTATAGTGTACATGACAGTACAATGACCGAATAATTTGAAGTTTTAACAAGTAGCGCTAGCGTTAAACGAGCAGCGATTTTGAGTATAAACTAATAATAGACAATAGAATAACATACAGTATACTGAATGTATAATATGAAAAGTATGAATAGTGGTGCTGAAATTAAAGTGTGCATAAAAGGTATTGTACACTTTTAGCAGTTGATAGAATATGCACATAACAAAACATATTTACAGTATCCTAGAAGCAAGTAGGGATATTGATAACATTATTATAGTGCTAGTTAATAAATTGCTTGACAGCATACTTCAAGAGTTATCGTCAGATGAAACAATGTTTGATAAATATCAAAATAACTACAACTGCTATATCAGTATAATAATTGTTGGTCAATGTTACTAAATCGAAGCAATTGACAATTAACTACGAAACAAATTTGATGGTGTAATGATGTATCTAACCTATCAAACCCGGTATAGCTAAAACTAGCACTCAGATTAAATGCTATCAATAAAGTAAAAGGTTGGTCTATACTAGATTTCTTAAACATGTCTTATCTGGTATAATTATAAATGATTGGTATATTGTCACATTGACCATTTTGAATATGCATCATTGTTAGTTCCCCGAGCTCATAACATTGAAGGTTTGCTTAAACGTAAGTTGGTTTGTAATACAAGCACAATTAATGCGATACTACGTTTTAAACGCAAAAGATGAACATGTGTTGATTATTTTGACGTTGTTAGCCTTTGTGTTTCATCTTGCAATAATGTTTTCACAAAAATGCTGGCTCCCATGTTCTATAGCCTGTTTGTCTTTACCATTCAAAAATTGCTCTAGATTACACAAGTTCTTTGTCTTGAATTGTAACAGTATGCATGTAATATTCAAGCCATTATTTTTGTTTCATTTTTGTTGTATTCAACTGGTATAAATAAACTATTTTAAACTACCTTATATTGAATGACATGAATTAATCTTGCATTTAGCTATTAGCAAAGCAAGTAAAAATGAGGGCTAGTAATGTAAGTACGAAGACGATGAACATTGTCGTTTAACAAATACACGTGGATAGATTATGGTTAGAATGGGTTTAAGCCTAGGGGCGATGTCTGTTGCATTGCACATCTATGAAACATAAGCTAATAATAAAATACGTTACACAATATAGTGACAAAATACAGGTATACAATGTATGGCATGTGCGTGTCCCAGGCGCATTGTTCATTGAACTGGGTACATGCCAGCTTACTATCCTGTTTCTTTGGATGTTATTTTTTGGCGTTTATGGCTCAAACTAAAGCAAATATGCTAAAAGCTTGATGCTGTAAAAGCTTAAACCGACGAGCAGTCTTTATCCCAATCTCTATTCATAAATCATTTTTACTAACCTGATACTTTCCTCTATTATCAAGTGCAACTCTATTTTTTGATAGATAATAGTTAGTTGCTCTCTTTTATTTTGGACGCAAATTGCTATTACAGCTACTAGCTCATATAGTATTACGCACCTTTAAAAACTCTCTACTAAATAACGTGATTTTATAAACAACTACACCATCATGTCAGATAATTTCACTCTGACTCCTTTGATCATGTGGATTAAAAGCAATCCTTATTACCTGGAACTGATCCATTGAAAAACTGCAGTTGCAATTCTACTTTTTGGCATTGGTTGTCTCCATTTTTGGCGTTACATTTAGACAAACACTAAATACCATTGTATCTAATTAGTGCCACATTGGTTGCCATAATTAGTTTTGGAATGAGCATTGATGGGGCATATAGTTTTAATTGTAGCTCCTACTTTATTCAGCACCAGTGCTTGTTTTTTCCGGCTGGATGATTAACTTATTATTGCAAACTTGGTGCTAGTATGGTAAGTTATCTTTCCGTTTCTGCTTTATTAATTATCACACATCCACTTAACATTGTACCAATAATATAATAACATGTAACTAACTAAATTTGTGCAACAAGAGTTGGTCTATGAGCAAGACAATTACCCAACAAGCTCAAGTAATTCATCGATTTGGTGTTATTGGAATGATTATCTATAGCATTGGCACTGCTTTGGTGATTGGTAGTTCAATCCTTTTTTATAACCGTCCTACTCCATCAGCTTATAAAACAGCAGCCACTCTGGCGCGTCTTGGTTATGGCATAAGCTTAGCGATTAACCTTCTCTCAGCTGGTTTGTTTGTTTGGCAGTATGTTCAAAGCAAACATAGCAGCCATTCAGGATTAGGCTTTAAGTGTAGACAACTACTTGTATTAGCAGCTCATTGCATTTTAATATTTGCACCTGACCTATCCTATGTTCTTGACTCCGATAAAGTTAGCCATGTTTTTAATATTCTTGTTTTGAGTATTGGTATTTATACACGCAAGGCATTAACAAGATTCGATGAAGTTCCTAATGTTATCCTCATTATACCTGTTATAATACCCGATGCTGCCTGCAGTCAACAAACAATGAATATGGTATATAATCCTAACCCAGTGCTCGTGCATCATATGTACACAGGACAACCTGTGCAAACGGGACAGCCTAGTGCTTATCAACATCATGCTAACACTAAAAAAACTAAAATGGCCACCACGGCTAGTCTTACTAGTGTAAAAACTGCAAACTCTTCTGAATCTAATATCTCGTGATTTGGCAATATCCATTTCTTTATAGTTGAAATCCAGCTTTAAAGCCAAATTCATTTTTCACGCTTTATCCGCAGCAATGGCTAATTTAAAATTATTTTGGTATAAATTTAAAAACTTTCTTAGCTTTGATTAAAACAAATGAATAGATAATAAAAAGTAATTATTTAATATGCATAAAGAAAGCTAGAAATAAAGACAGTGTAAATAGTAATAATACAGCACTGTAAAAATGATATAAATAAGTGGATGGTTATGCGTACAGAATAATAAATTTATTATAATGAGATTTTGATAGCTGACGTCAGTCATCGCTCAGTTTTATTTCAATTAAACAAATATATTTTTAGTCAACTTTTTTGCAAAAATCATTGTTTATATTTTATGCCAATCTGCATAACTAAACATGGAGACCTCGAATCCAGCAATCATTTTGCTATATTTCAGTTATATAAGCCATGATTGGTAAAAAAACTAACATTTTTACGATGATCGTATTATGACAATGTATACAATAGATATATTATATGACTAGACAAACCTGTTGATATTACGTGTGAACAGAAAGCAATAGTATATGTATTGGATATCAGCGGTAATTCCAACAATAAACAAATATTAAAAAGATACGAAAAGTAATTACATGTTGATTAGAAACCTATTAACACTTAAATGATATGATATGTTGTGTTGATGATATATAATGCAAAGCATTCAAGATTTATTATTAGTTACGCTTATTTTATAATGCTAGTATTATTCAATAGCAATAAAATTGCATTGCTTTAATTAGAATTGTAACGCTATGCAAATAAAACTATAATTCTACTTGGCTTATTGCTTGCTGCTATGACTGAAATAGCTAAATTGAATAATATTGAATAGTTTGAAAGCTACATGACGTGGCAAGTAAATCTGTTTATATTATTGCCAAATCAATCTGAAATGAAAAGGTAAGCCAAACGAATTTACCACAACATCTTAAGCAATATAATCGCTTTTACAAATATAGTTTTTTTATAAAAATATTTATAAATGAGCTTAGCTTAAATAAGAACTTTGATATTAGTAAACATATAAACCAATATTTTGTCATTTGAATCCAATTAATGATAGGAACATTGCCATAAATACACAGTTACATTGTCCAACTGTTTTATTATAATTAATATAATTTGCTATGAATACACAATACTCTGCAGATCAATGGTTATAAACAACTATTCTTTTCATTCCACTTTACACTGCACTTGACTGTTCTCACTGACTGAACCGCAATGCTACCCAAGGCTATTGAAGAAGAGCTTGGTGTGCTTCAGACAGAATATGGCCACGGAATTCAAGGCGAATTTACTATAGCAAACAATAGCCAAGAAGAGTATGGCCCTCATAAACAGTCATTCATTCAGTTTACAACCATTGAAGATACTTGCTTGGTAATGGCATTATCGGATCGTGGCTATAAGGTAAGCTTGACACGTATGGATAAACAAGCTATTAAACAATTATACTATAAATAGATAGTAAGCGCTTGGAATACAAAAAACGACAATGATACTGCTAGCCATAAATTTGTAAACGAACTATTTGAATCTATGGACAGTTTATTATCTACTATTAGTGCTGGCTATCGATTTAGTTTTCAAAACAAGTTGCACGCCCAGTTAGAAGCATTAAGCAATGCTACAGAGTAGAAATAGCCGTGACATACTTTTATTATTTGGTACAAAAAATCAATTTTTATTATATGATGTCGCTAATACTGGCTCAAGAAAACACTGAAGCATCTGCATCCTGATTAGAGGCAGTTGCCGCTCTCTTTTGTCGTTTATGCTCGTTTGTTACCTTCTCCGCTTCCGCTTCTTGTTGTTTATAACTAAATAAATCAATATTAGTAATGCAACAATAGCTTTTCTAGATAACCGATTATTAATCAATCTACCAGTGGCAACTTACAGAGCACAGAGTGGATTAAGAGCCGGATTGCGGCAATCTCTCAATCGCCGATCAATAGACTCTACTTGTTGGCGTGTAATGGGCGTGTAGTTGCGCAGAATACTAGTAATGCTATCTAGTGTAGCCATCAATTGCTCTAATGCAAGAGGGTCTATCTGATCAATAGCCGATGGCAATCCAGTCAGATATCTATAGCTTATCGTTTATCACTCTATTCATTTATAAAGCTATGTTAAACTTACCGAGTGATATCAAGTCCGGTTTCATTTGCTGCCAAACGCCATGCAGCCAGTGCCACTTGCGATGGCTGATAAAGTAAACATACATCGGTAAAGAGAGAGGTAGACACCCATTTTATTGCATGGTCATACGTCGTTCTTAGTATGTCCATAGAAAGACCGCCCATTCTCTATTAAACAATAATCGACGTGTTAGTTACTATTCTAGAGATTTATCAACACACACGACAACTCACTTGTAGATCGAGGAAGAACCCATACAGTGGTCGATATGGCTGATGAATGGTAAAATGGAATTTCAAGCTTTCACATACAATCATTTCCATGTCGGTAACACTTTGTGCGGTTACCTTTTTGAATTTGCCTACAAAATCGTTGATAGAAAGGAAAAATCCTTCAGTTTTACTGGCAAGATATAAACACGTCAACCTAAAAGTACGGATGATAGAAGTTGTTATTATTGCATGCCATTAAATGCATCATTGACATTTACATAATATCGTTGGGCAGATAGTCCATTACCGTATTAAATAAATAAAAGCGTTTCATATAGATGACAGCCGTTGCCTACAAAGTATAAACAAATAAGTTGACCATATAGATTATTGAGACCAGCCAACACGCTCAACTTACCAATACGCTATCAGGAAACTTAAAGCGACGGCAGGCTAATTGAACAGTTTGCTCAAAGTAATTACATAGCGTCAGTTCTTCTGCTACGTTTAAAAGAGCAAAATCTTCTGACATTTGTTTTTCTAAGAGTGCCTATGACTTGTGAATAAACAACTGCTTGTGTTTGACTGTACTTACCCATTCTTGTTGCCAATTGGCTAATATACGTTGATGGGCACGTTCGTTATGCTTAGTACGCATTAAATCCAATTCCTCTGGCGAGAATAGCCAGTACTGATGTTGTGTATGTTGTTCATGTAATTGCCTTTGTTGTGGCGGTGTCTCGCCAACAACGATATCTTGTAGTGACATGATGACGGAGCAGAGAAACGATAGGCAAGTAAAAAGACACGCGCATATTAATGTTTCTTTTTCAACAGATTCTTTCTTCTTTCTTTTTTCCACGAATATAACAACACCTTGGTTGTTTGATTTGTTACGAAGGATCGTTGTTGTTGTTGTTATTGCAGCGTGTACACTATCTAGAATCCCTCTTGCATACGTGGAATGCATGGAAGGGAATGCCACTGTGGATACGCTTCCGGTCGTGGTTTCTACGTTCGGACTTGATTACAACACCATTACGTTTAAAGACTCGGCCACGACTATTACCGCATGGTTCAAGTTTGATAGCCTATGGGATGTCTACGCAATCTCGATCGTGTCCAACAATAACAACGCTAACAAAAGAAGCTGTCGATGCAGTATCGCCTTTAGGGACGGATAAATTGGCCATATCATTAGCGCAGTTTCGCTCATTGCTATGGTCTTTAAATATTCCGAATATATCGTCGAAAAATCGATCCGCCTTTCCGTCGTTACGTCCTCGGCTGACCAACGAGCTACAGACGCGTTTATGGCGCCATTACAGCTATTTAAAATCAAAAGAGGCTTTGGGCATTGTGAATTTGAGTATAGCAGATTTTTACGTATTTCGACAGCTTTTATTACGTCATGTAGATGAAACGTCGGCTCGTTGGATATTAACAATTGTCAAAGATATGGAGAAATGCGGTCATTCACTGGATGTTATCACCTGGAGGGATGCTATGAATGCGTATCGCGCACTTAATGACTATACAAATCTATTGGCAACATTTGAACAGTTACAGATTAATTTTACGGCATTGCCAATAGCTGTATGGAATCTTGCTCTACTTGCTCATATACGATTGGGACATAGCGAAGAAGTTGGTCAGTTTGTGGAGAAAATGGCGGCATTTGGTCAATTACCAGATATGCAAACGTACAACCGGCTAATGCATCGATGTGCAAAGCTAGGAGACTTGGAACAAACACGCCAATTATTCAATCAGGCTATTTCTGCGGGACTTGAGCCGACTGATTATAGCTATGCCATTTTTATTCATGCCAGTGTAAATGCAATAGATGTACGGGGAGCTGCTCGTATATTCTATCATTATTTGCGTTATATCGATAGAAAGAGTATTCCAGCGAGTCCAGTGCCATTTGGTGCTTTGTTACAGGGCCTAATCCAGCAACGGTGGTATTTAGCGGCAGATAAGCTATGGAATCTGTCATTTAAGCATAAGGTGTGTCATTCGGTGAAGTTATGCAATATTCGCTTGCGTGGATTAGTAGCAATGGGCGATATGAAACAAGCAGAACATCTATTCCAACAAATGCGCGGCACTGGCTATCTAGGCACCGATACAATCACTTATCTCGAAATGATTCGCGGTTATACACAGCATGGCCTTAGTAATCGAGCTGTAGATTTGCTACTAAATAAGGATGTATGGTCATCATCGGCCAAGGTGAGAAAGGTCCACCCAGGATTCAGTCATTTAATGGCTACAATGATTGACACGGGCAACGAGGCTATGCTTAAGGAATTGCACGTAGCAATGCGATCCTTACCACCAGATGTTATGCCAGATATGGCAACGCTTAATACACTTTGTGCTCGACAACGACGACCCATCGATTTGATAGAAGCACGGCAAATTCTATCACGATTCCGTCGAATGCACGCCATACCCACATTGCAACATTTGGTGTATTACTAACTCGACTGATTAACAGTGGACATCCGCTTGATGCTGTTACTTTCTACAATACTGACTTAAAACGATCAGGTCTCGTTCTTAATCAGCATATTTATTCGAATCTATTTCATGCGGCCTATTTATTGAATGATGGTTCGCTTGCTTATACACTATGGCATTCGCTGCAAACTAACCAACAACGGCCTAACTGGATTGTTATAGCAGCGGCAATACGTGTATTTGCAGCAGTTGGCGATAAGGCTACTTGTTTGCGTATATACCGTACCTACCGTGAAAAGGAACATATTCGCCCTAGCGGTACAGTAATTGAAACATTATTAAAAGGCCTACTAAGAATGAAGGCATTTTCCGAGGCTATTGCTGTCTGGGAAGAGCTCGTTCCTTATTATGCAAAACTGGCCCATCATATATCAGTAATTTTGATGAATGGTCTATGTCGTGAATCAGCTTGGACTCATTTTGAGCAAGTTTACCACCAATTGGATACAAAACGAGATAAACTACCACACCAAATGCTTTTACACCTTGATACTTGGTATCATAAAATACAGCAAATACGCAATAAACATGTACAATAGCTATAATAAATCACATAATTTATTAACAATTATTTATCGGCAGCATTTGTTTGAATCGACTGTAAATAGTGTCGACACTCATCGGTTGTTCCTTGTGGATGAGCCAACTGCCATGGCATTACATACTTTTCAAGTAATTCTTTAATCTGTGGTCCAGGACGTATATTAAACAGTTTAGCCACTTCTTTTCCCTAATAATAATAATAATAATAATATAATAATAATAATAATAATTGTTAGTGAAAATCAATTAATGTAGATAAATAGTCTTACATCAATAAGATAACGTTCTGTATGTACTTGTAATAATCCAAATGATTCGACTGCCTTCATCCAATCCTCGTACATTTTAATTATCCTCCCTTCTTCATCTAAATCTGTTATTAGTTGGGTGCAATACAGATCATTGTTATTATTATATAAATAGCAGTAACTGACCCGATAATGCTGGTAACTGCGCAATAGTTAGATCATCCACCAGTGCTAATATGAACGCCAATCGCCAATGTGATTTAGCATTTAGATCTACTGCAATATGTCTAATACGTTTTCCTATTACATCATTGCTTATTATTGTTGTTACTAGAATAATACTATATTTTTACCTAATGAGGCACGATCACCATAAATAGATGCATCCTTTACTGTTTCCTGTGCTAGTTCAAGTGCCTGTATTAACGAAGATACTTGTTCCGCTTCAGCAACAGATAGCTGTTTTGAATTATTTTACATTCTTGGCAGATTAATTATAAGTTACCTTTAAGCTTTCTTTTACAACGACATACGCAGCTGGTACCATCCGTTTCTTTCCTTGCTCCGTGGTTGTCAGTGATCGGTAATGAGATACTGCAGTAGAAAGATAAAGTAAATAGCGCTCTGTCTTGTTAGCACTCAATAAGTGGGTATTATTTTCGGCTGCTAATAATCTAAATACACCAACGTTATTACATGCCAATGCAATATGCCTATTCGTACTATACTTGCCGTTTTAAATAGTGTGCCATAGGTAAAATACGAGTTGAATCACCCAGCTCTCCTTTAACAAGACGATTGGGTAATGCAAATACTGCATCGTATAGATTTGTGTCATAAAGTGTGGTAAGTGCAAATATTGGATTGTTATCTTTTGGAATCGTATAATAGAATTAGCAAGTTAGTTCGTTTGTCTAACATTCTTATAGCTATTACCTTGCAACATTTTGCCCATTTCAACGCCAATACGTTCTCGGCTGATCTTTTCCTGCAATGCTGTCTATTTATCCACAATTTATCGTACCATTTACATTTTACGAATAAAAGTGCTAATCTACCTTGATGCGTGTATCTTTCATACACTCATATGCATTTGAAGCAATTTCAAAGTTGAATCGACTGGCAAATCGGATGCAGCGTAATACGCGCAATGGATCGTCTTTAAATGTTTCGTATGGTGCTAATGGTGTGCGTACCACGCCTTGTTGTAAATCACGCAATCCCTATATTTTATTAATACGATGGCACAGTCTACAATACTTAAACTGCCTACCATATTGGTAAAATCTTCAACCTGACGGCTATGTACATTGTAGAATAGCGTATTAATTGTGACATCTCGCCGGTAAGCATCTTGAGTAGGTGTGCCAAAAGACTTTTATGCCGTTAGACGTTTTTGCTAATATAACTGGATATACTGACCACATTATTTGGAATTCGGCTATTTTCTTGATATTCTTCACAGCGCAGATGGACAAAATCCAACGAAAGACCTAAAACAACCGAAGTAGCAGTTTCCAAATGCTTCGAGCGCTCGGGATTACTGGCAATTCTGGCGATACTTTTCATTTCTTTGCCTATGCTCTGCTGATATTCCGCTAGTCGCTGTGCAAACTCGAATCCTGTCATACTATCAATGGCTATATCTAAATCATGGCTTTCTAAGCCCAATAGCTAATAAAGACAGTAAGAATTGCTTCATTGACCAGCCACTAGCGAAAGTTTTATTTACCTTGTCGCGTACCCAGCCGCCGGCTATTCTCAATTCAAC
The DNA here is from genome assembly GCA_025786725.1 of Syncephalis fuscata. Taxonomy (NCBI): domain Eukaryota; kingdom Fungi; phylum Zoopagomycota; class Zoopagomycetes; order Zoopagales; family Piptocephalidaceae; genus Syncephalis; species Syncephalis fuscata. The sequence goes on along the minus strand of JAHLTZ010000007.1, from coordinate 756,901 downwards.
TGGCGATTGATCAGGCTGACGTTCATGTAGCCACTTTGTAGCTGAGTCCAATAGCTGGCAAAGCTGCTCTTCTGGTTCTGTTAATATTACCTGCATTGTTTTTTGAGTTTTACTTTGCGCAGCACTGCAGGAGGTACGCGCTAAGGGAACTGAAAATAATGGTGATTGCGGTGTTTTGCTAAGTAATAAAGCGAGTTTGGAGGAATAGCAATGCCGCGTCGATAAAACAGCAAGCGTATTGGGAAGTGTAGCTGACAATAGTTCGTCCACTGGAACTGACGAAGACGACAGGATAGAAACATTTTTACGTTAAATGGTTATTTTCATTATTTATTCGTTTGTCTTAATCAAAGTTAATAAACTTTATTAACCTATACCAAAAATGGACTCAAAATCAGCTATTACTGTGGATAAAGTGCAAAGAATGGTTTTGATTTAAAGCTGACTTTTTAGACACAAAGGAATGGTTATCGTTAAATGGTTAAGCATTAGGATAAGTAGCTGGGGTGGATGTGTTAGCTTCTTCGGTGCCAACGTGGTGTTGGTAAGTATTGGGCTGTCCCATGTGCACAGGCTGGATGAACACCATGTTAGGATTGTTTGCCATGTTTACTGTTTGTTGATTGTAGGCAGCGTTAGGCATTATAGCTGGCATGCAGCTGGTAAGATCAGGCTCTTCATCGAATCCTGTCAAAGCTTTGCGTGTATAGACACCGACGCCCAAAACAAAAATACTGAAAACATGGCCGGCTGTGGCGGCCAAAAGAACATAACACAGATCAGATATGAATATCAAAAGACAATGGGCAGCCACTACGAGTAGTTGTCTACGCTTAAAGCCCAATCCAGGGACGCCATCATTTTGCGTTTCCACATACTGCCAAAGAGACAAACCGGTCAAAAGAAGACTGTAGGTCAAGGTTATACCATAGCCAAGACGCACTAGAGTAACTGCTGTACGGAACGACGATAAACTAGTAAGATTATAAAAAAGAATCAAACCACTAATCACCAAAGCACTGCCAATGCTATAGGCAACTATTCCACCGACAGCAAAGCGATGGATTAATTGAATCCGCTGGGCAATTGCCTTGCCCATAGACCGGACCCTGTTGTGCAAATTTAGTTAGTTACATGTTATTATATTATCAATATAGTGTTAAGTGGATGTGTGATAATTAATAAAGCAAAACGGAAAAATAACTTACCATACTAGCATTAAGTTTGCAATAATAAGCTTAATCATCCAGCCGGAAAGAATAAGCACTGGTGCTGAATAAAGTATTGGCACAATAGCAAGGCTATATATGCCACCAATGCTCATACCAAAACCAATCACGCCAATCGCTGCAGCACCGACCATCATAGCATGGTATTTGGTGTTTGTCTGGCTATAGCGCCAAAATTGGAGACAGCCAAAGCCAAAGAATATAATTGCAATATAATGTCTCCTACTGGATCAGGTATAGCTGGCCCAGATCCAACTCCAGATCCAGCTCCAGCCATAGCCATAAAACTGTTAATGTCAGAATTAGAAGAGGAGCTTGAACCAAAGCTGCTGCTGCTGCCTCTGCTGCTAGCAGCATGGACAAAATCATCGGATGAACCGAAATCAATTGTCATGGTGATATAGTTGATTATAAAAAATCACGTTATTTCGTAGAAAGCGTCGTTAAAAGTGCGCAATACTATATGAGCTAGCAACTGTAATAGCACACTATCAAAAATAAAAAAAGCAGCAAATATTGTCTACCACAAACTAAAGGTGCACCGGGTAGTAGAGAGCAATACTAAGCTATTGAAGCGCGAATTATGAGTAGTGATTGCGATAAAGACCGTCCGTTGACCTAAGCTTTTATAACACCAAGCTTTTAAATCCTTATTTTACGTTTAAGCCATAAACACCAAAAAAGAACATCTAAAGAGAGCCAGGCGGCAAATTGGCACGCACCCAGCTCGATGAACGACACACCTGGAACACGCACATTAGCATACGACGTATACCTGTATTGTGTTGCTAGAATGTGTAACATTGTTTTATTGTTAGCCAATGTTCCGTAAATGTGCAATCCAGCGAGACATTGTCCCTAGAGTTTAGGCCCATTCTAACTGTAAGCAATCCACATGTTCTCGTTAAACGGCAATATTTGCCGTCACTCGTATTTGTGCCCCAATCTTTATTTCTACTTGCTTTGCTGATATTTAAATACGCATTAATTGTTATAAATTAATATAATAACAGTAATAATAAATCATGCTATTTTAGACTAATTTAAATTTAATAGCGATAAAACAAAATATCAATTCTGGATATTAATACTACCTTTACAATGTAAGATAAGGAGTTTGTGTAATTTAGAACATTTTTTCGAATGATAACGGTCCAAAGAAGTCATAGAACATGGAAATTCATTTTTGTATAACACTATTGCAAATGAAACACAGAGGTTGGTAACGTTAAACTGCCTAGCACGTGCCAATATACCGTGAGCCACCGTTGTGCGTGTTGATCTCTACGTTCAAACACAGTACCACGCTAATGGACGCAAACTGCGCACCAGCTCACGTTTAAGAAAATCGTCACTGCCCTATACTTGGGTAAAAACCAGTAATTGTGCATATTCAAAATAACCAACGTGACGCCCCAACAATCGTTTGTAATTATATCGGATAACACGACAGCCATTAGCATGATAATGTGATTTCGGCATGTTTAAGAAATTTAGTATATACTGGTTGTTTCGAGTTAGTAGCATTGATCAATACTTGTGTAATCGTAGTCTTAATAAGTTTTTATTGCGCCGTGTATACATTGTAATTATACTCGATATAGCCAGCAACCATATTAATGATGGTTTAATTTCGTTTGTTAAATTGCCTCTACGCTACGACTGTTTATTGAGGTCGTATTTGCACGACATTGAAAAGTAAAACCTTTAAGGTAGTCTATTTGATTATAGGTGAAACATGCTACTGTAGCTGTTAAATGCATGGTAATTATGGTCGTTATCTGTATCTACCAAATACGTCTCATTCAACGATAACTTTTGAGGTAGTATACTGCCGAATATTTTATTGGCTAGTACTATAACGATGCTGTCATGGCTGCTGTTTGTTTTTATAATATTGTAGACATGAATGCTTTATTACGTGTATATTCTATCAGCCGCTAAAAGTGTACATTCTACTATCTGTAAAAATATTTTTATTTTAAATATGCAAATCTGCAAAAGCACAAATATAAGTATTTTAATAAATTAAACGTTCATCTTCCTCGTTTTTAAACAGAGTCATCGCACTCAAATCTACTACTTCCCCCGGCAACAGACGTGTCAAAAACCAATGGTATGTTCATACCGTTAGTGAGCGAGGCCATAATGCAATACAGGACCAAATCAGCCAGATTATTGGCGAAATATATAGCTGATCAAAGTTGCTCATATTAGGCAGAATCAGTAAAATAGACAAAACGGTTAGCCGAGCAATTTGCTGTTAAATGGCCATATTATCAAGTAATTGTTAGCATTAGTAGCATCTGACATACCAGCGCACCTACCCTGCGTTTAAGCTGTATATTGCCGCCACTCATGCACGAAAGCCCACTGATTAGCCAAAATCCAAATGCACTTTGTATTGCCTGGCCGCTACCAAAGATACAGACAGCGACAAAATACAGTTCAAATGATTCCTCGAGCATCGGCATGTTCATTGTTGGTAGCATGTTACTTACAAACCATATTATGCCGCAGATTGGATAGATGACATAAAGTAAATAAATAATTCCACGGTAGATTTTATACTGTCGCTGTGAGTAGATTGCTTGGGTGGATTTTAACCTACATTGTATTAGTGCAATTAGTAAAAGCCACGTTTAGCATCGATCAAACAAATTACCATTTCGATAAAAGTCGCAATACCACCAGTGCGCATATTACGCCACTGGCAGGCCCTACAAAGAGAAGACTCACATTAAATAGGATGATTAAAACGGAAACTATCACCAGTGCTAGATGGGTGTACAGGTGTTAGTGCATATCACGACTATTACACCGTATCTTACCCAAGTGTACAAAAAACAATGCCCAGTGCGCTTTATTCTTTGTTTCCCATGCTCGATAAAAATGAGCCAATCCAACAATTATATTGAATAGCAGGCTACTCAGCGTCAGAATATCAATCTTAATCATGATTGTAATTCCAGCGGCGCAAGTTAACCAGAACTTGACTAGATCAATTGATGATCAAGCAACAATTATAAATTAGCATTGTAAAATTACGGTTGTTGCAACCTCATTAAATGTCGCGTATTTTCATCATTCACTTACCCGATTTTTACAGCTTAACGTTTCTACGCCAGCTATGCAGTACTTGTATGCGAATAAGTAAAGGTTTAAGTGTATACTGCTAATAAAATAGAATATGCAATTGCAGATATATTTTAAATCAGCTAACAACAGCGGGTGTCTGTGCGTGCCACCTCAACTCCAGCTGTATTCACTAACAATAAACAAACATCAGTCATATAAATACCATTTAATACACCCGCTAGCAATGCACTTTAGTGTTCCAAGTCGCAATTTCAATGTGCGAAATAGTTTTATACACTGGCTATTACTCTGTCATGTTCATTTCATCCTACCTGATTTAAATTCTATTACTTTCACAATAAAGCGAGATGAAACTGGCTGTTCTTGGTCAACTTCACCACATAACAATTAGATTGGTAGAACAGCAATGAATGACACTATGGCCGCGAAGATAATTAAAGGACAATCCGAGAAAATGAAGTTGGTTTGTAAAACCATGGCCACCTTGTGCCTTTGAAGCCGTACACATGTAACAGGTCTCACCAATCATAGCGCTTTATTTCTTGGCGATTCTAATACAATCTCCGTATATTACCATAGTGCATAAGTCGGTTGTTGTTGACTGGATGGCTGCTTGATATAGATAGCGCCATGCGGTTGTAGTGCTAATTAAAGAACTAGCTGGCTATTTAGTATTACCACTGTTGTCTTTGCGGTTTACTAAATTATTACTCCGCCGTTTGTAAGTCCGAATAATAGTTTTGGTTATAGTGTGCCTGCTTATTTATTAAATCCAACTATTTAATTAAAATATCTATTACAAATTGTTTAAATGTAAACAAATAAAATTAAATAACATTATTGCTATTTAATAATTATCTTTAATGGAAAATTGATATGAAGGTGAATTACGAAAACCATTATACAGGACTTGAGCAATGGTAAAGCAAAGTTCCAATAGCTAACAAAATAACCTGTGAAATATTGCCAGATTAAGCAGTACCTGAAGCAAGCGGTTGTGGAACGATCGCTAATGTTTCATGGTTGGTATCCATTGATGTAATATTGGTATTATCATTTGTTACTCGAGTCGTCTGAGAGGGAATCTCGCTTTCAGCCGAGTGGCGTACTGTTTCTGTTGTGTTAAGCGGGCAACCCATAGCAACATTTCCAGGCGACGCCTGATAGTGCAGTAGCATATCTTGCGGGAATAGCGTTAAGCCAATCCATATCCATGTAATAATAATAATGGCAACATCAATGTTAAGCGACGTTGCAATAGCCATGCCAGTTTGAAGACCACTGAATATAATAAGACGCAGCAGTTGCTTTATAAAATACCGCCATTGTTAGCTAATGAATTAGAAGCATTCTGGTGATACCAACCTTTTTCTTAACCTTCATTTCTTCCACGGCACTCATATCGCAAGTATGCCACAACCAAACGCAATAAAATAATAAAGTCAAATTTGTAACCGTTATCAATACTAACGTGATCAGCGATCCAAGTAGCACGCGCAAACCAGAAAGTGCGGTCACTGTTAGAGCAAACATTATCAAATACAACAATGGAGATACGATATAAAGTACGTTTAAAAAACGTACACTAATATTAGAATGCGATGAAGGAATGTATTTATGCATGGAATGCACCCATAGCTTGGTCAGGCGAACGGTTAGCAGTACGCACACCAAAAGAGCCAGTATTGTCACTAGACTTAGTGGTATTGCAATACTGACGACAAGTATACTTGATATGAGACCAATGAGAGAAGCCGCACAAAGTATCAAATAATGACTACTACGTGATTTATGCCAGCGCCAAACATACATGCCAATAGCAATTATAGTAGTAATTAGGTATATATATCCCACTATAGATGTTACTAGCGCATGGTATGACGCAAAGTACAAATTGTGTCGACGTTGATGAGCTTGATGAACTATAGCCATAATAAAATAGTTTGGCTGTTCTATCTATAATTAACGGTAAATATGTATATCAGTTTTTTGTTTGAATAATAAAACAATAGTAACTGTATTGGATGGTGTCGAATTTTAGTAATGTACACCGTAATAGTAATTACAATTTAGCAACGATAAGGCTGATCCACAAGGCTTAGATTAAATAGCCGATGGATGCAAATCAAAGGAAATCAGTATATATAAACAGGTACACAAGTGTGTAGCAATGTTCAATGGATATTAGCAAGGTGTATTATATACGGACAATAAAAACATAGAATTCAGAAAAGACGATAGACGGGATACAAATACTACAAAGCAGAAAGTATGAATGACGTGCAAAACATGGCTTTGAAAGTAGCAACAGGCTAGCTTGTACCTGCTGCATGGTCAATGGCAAGGATTGGTCACAATATGCCATCCGATAGTAGCTTTTATCAACGCGTGTACTTGACTGATGCATCGATGGCATGGTTACACACCACAGTACTGATAACACTCGAATTATTCATCCATCATACGTTTACTGTGTACGAGTAATCGTCATCAAACGTAAAATGAAATGAAATAATAGCACTGTAAATTGTATTTTATTAAGTGAACATGTTATTTCATCATTGTGTTACTAATATTAATGTTGTTACAACTACAGCTGGTTTAGCATTTCAAAGGCAATTAATTTGCTCAATCGTCGATGACAGCCATTATTTATGATGCATCACAAAACCTGTTATCATCCATTCTTTATCTTTATTAAATAGAACATGTGTATTTTACATTGATCACAAGTAGTATAATAACACAGATATTGCAATTTTAAACAAATCATCATAGCCATATTTATTATAATCAACCGACTAATAAACAATAATTCATATATTCGTTCAAACCATACGTTCACTGGTGTGTGCTGGCTGGGGTATGGTCATGTTGGTAGTCATGGTCATGTTTCCTCCGGCAATAGAGCGTTCACCGCCACTCTCAAAGGCCGCCGGCTTATCGCCATAGTAGAGCAGTGCATCGGACGGGAACAACGTAAGGCTTACCCAGATCCAAAAGAATATAATTGAAAAGAATCCAATAGCCGTAAGGCCAAAAATGCTAGTAAGCACGAAAAGTGCCGATAATTGAACAAGTCGAAGCATTTGCTAAATAGTTCCAAATATTATTAAAATGCCATCTTCTATTCCAACTTCCATTTATCACTTACAGTGCGCTTTCGCTCCAATCCAACACCTTCTCCACGAGAACAGTGCCACAAATAGCCGCACAATCCCGTTTGTACGAGAGCCGCAATTAGCGCTAGAACTGTCAATACTCTTAAGTGAAGTATGGCATTGAGAATGTCAAAAATTACATAGACACAGACCAGTGCCATAGTAGCGCGCTGTAGCACCAGTGGTGATGGTTTAATGTTCGCTTCGTGCATGGAACCCAGCCTATACATCACATCAATTGACAGCACTGATTAATACGCTATATGATTTAACTTTAAGCTACTTTTAATACATACCATAGATAGGCCAGGTGAAGAACAATAAACACACGCGCCAGTTCCAATACCATATCCGCTTGCCATATCCACCTAGAAGTAATCACGCCCACAATGGCGATAATCAATGATACTAACGTCGATGTTACGTAGAGTTTCATGCAAGGTTTGATACACTTACTGACGGAGATAATAAACAAAGCCGCGTAATGAATGCTTCTGCTATCTCGACACCGCTTAAAGTAAAGCAAGCAAGCGCCAGCCGAAATGGCAATCGAAATGCAATTAACAATCAATGTACCCAGACTCATAATGCCAAGAAAGATGCTCAAGAGTGAAAATGAGAGTAAGAAAGACTAAAGAACGAAAAATTACTTGTAAAGGCTTGTTGCAAAGTCTGTCGTGGATTAATAAATACCATTTGCCAAAGGCAGTTATTGACCCATTCAGACCCATATACATATATACATATATGTATATATATCAATTATAGATAGTTCAGTTTAGCTCAGTGTTACTCCGACTTTTACGGAAAAAATCATCATATATTGTCATTATATTATTATTATCAATCATTGTATTTTATGATCAGTGGCCTACAAACACGCTTTTACGCATTTTATTGTCATGTGGAAAAGTAAACCATTTAACGTGAACATGCATTTAAGCGATGAAAGTAATAATGTCATCTTATTTCTGCTTCTTAAGCTTGGCAACCTCAACGTTAACCACGTTGCGGACCTAAATAGTAACAATAGCAATACAAATATATTAATATTGACATTATTATAGCCAATTTGTAATAAAACTTACCTGCTTCTTAAAGCGCATAACCTTGAAACGATCAAAGTCGCTCAATGACTTGCGAGTGTCACGTGCGGAAATCTTCTTGGCCCATGCGGTCTGAGCCCATTGCTCAGCAAGCTTCTGGGACTCAATAACCTTGCGTAGAGTAGAGGTGCGCACGGCACGTGGCAACTTCTTCAAAACAGAGGAGTCAAAGTGATGCGCTTGACACCAATGGCTTGACGAAGAACATCGGTGGTTGGGCCATCAAGAAGAACCTATAGAATTGACAAAAGCCATCCATTAGATTTAATACTTTACAGTGTCGTTGAACGTGCACAGCTGTATAGATATATATATTATAGATATATATATATAATATATATATATATGCCCGTTCTTTCACTTTATCACTTCTGTTACTTACGCGGTTGTGGTCGATGATATCGACAATCACGGCAAGCTTGCCGGCATCTGGGCCGTAGTTCACAAGAACAACACGGCCGACCTCGACGAAACGTTGGGACTGTGTAATAGAAAATAACATTATTCGTCAGTCGTGTATACTTGATGCTATTGATACTAAGCCTCCCATACAAAATTCCCGTCTACAGCACTACTTGTATTACCGCTCTATAACAAAGCTATAGAACGTAGTAGTTGCTGTTTATTGTATATCGTTATAGCGTCATTGGTAATTGCTACCGTTCTAGGTAAACTCAACCAACAGCAGTACACTATATACCTATCTATCCATTCATCCATCCAACTATCCCACCATCTATCTATTCATATATACATCCATCCATCCATCTGTTCATTCATCCATCTTTACTATTCCATCTATCTGTCTATCTATCCATCCGTTATCTACAATAGCAATAAATACATACCGACATCTCGATTGTTGCTATGCTCGGGAAGCACAAACTAGGATCCCAAGTGATGTTGAAAGAAAGAGGGGGACTACCACACGTGGACTGTGAGGGTAGCAGACCATTTTGATCTATTCTCAGTCTAAATGTTTAGTTATTTGACCCACATTCTATAGGTCAATTGTGTGTTTTAATACTATTATATATATATCTGTTGTAGACACCACTATTAACACGAACACGAACACTATTATTGACACATTTATTATTACAACTACACGATTAGTCAATGACTAGACGATCAAGTTATAACGCTATATTTTGTATTTGAATTCAGATCACTTTATGTATTCAATTTTATTGTTTTAAATAATTTTTATTACTACTGTGCTATGAAAATGATAGGCAAACATAATATAAATACTTGTGGTACACTCATATGGCTAGCCCGACGTGGTATAGCGCGTACTAGCTGGAGATCACCAGGACTACGCGGTCTAAATGGTTATACAGCTACTTATCATAAATATAATAGTGTACTACGAGAATATAACACCACTGCTACGAACAACAATACAAACGTTATATGATCGCGCTTAATAGCTCGCTTAACTCTAATGACACTTATAAAGCAAATGAAGAAGATCTACAGTGAAGGTGGATGGAACAACACGATCAGAATCAAATGTATCCTCCATTTCAGTAGTAAATCAACCTCGATTAAATGGTCGACGACGACGCTATCGTATTCTTACTTCTGGTGGCAGTGACAACAATAACAATAATGACAATAATGACCACTCGACAAATACTAGCCATTTATTAACTAATCCATTACAATACAATATTAGTACACACGATAAAGATTACTCTCGACTTGCTTTACCTATTACTGAAGAAGTAATACAACAATGCTTTATTAGTAAATCCGCCAATTATCCATCACCAATTCCTGATTCACCTCTTATATCGAATACATTTTGTAAAGAATTAACGCTTATGCTAGAGGCAGCCTTACGACAACGCACCGGCTCTGAAGTATCAGCATCAACAACAAACAAGGAATCATCATCTTGGTATACCGTTCGTGATCATATAGCACTAAGACCATTTGCAAGAAATCTATCATCTTTATTACAAGAAATTGTAAGAAAGTAGCTTATGATCTAGATGCAAATATATGTCAATTAGACGCATGGACTCTACAAGAACTATTTGATCCATTATTACCATTATCTGGTATGTCAACCCTAATATACATGAATAGCTATTGTTCTAATGGCTAATGATTAGATACGAAATGGCCGGTTTATCCACGACGAGCCTATAATGATAGACTTGTTTCAATAGACGATAGAATATCGGCATTAACCTCTACTAAACCTCTGATGAAATAGAAGAGCATGAAGAGGAAGAGGAAGAGAAGATGAGGAAATGGAAGAAGATAACGACGAAGAAATGTATCTAGAAGAGAATAGTAAAAGGACGACTATTGATAATAGACATGCAATTAATCCGACACCTTATTATTCACCTTATTTCTTCAAAGATGCTGAACAGTATCATGAACAGCTACTAGATAATCCATTAACAACAACACGTGTTAGTATTCCATCATTGACACCAAAAATGGATGATTTAATTACTCAAATAAGTAGAAAATTAAATTTACGTAAATCCATTTAGAGGATAGAATGACTGCAACATTTCATCAACTATTTACGAAATTGGCCTCTAAATCAGCGCAAGATACACCAACGCCCAAGCCATTGCTGATTCATGTTACAGAGGCGATTGATTTAAGCTGTACTTATGTTGGTCAAATTGCTTTATTTGCTATCTTGAGAGCCATTCAATATGCTCGACGTGATGGTGTTCAAGTGGCTTTGGTAGTCTCTTGTGGTGACTCGTTAACATTTCCAGCCCATTTCGACTTATCTGCACCACTTAACGGCCATCCTGGCATATGGGATGCCTTTATACCAGTACGGGTACCAATGCCAAAAGTATCAGTGCCTTTAACTGTTGAAGAAATAGCAGATTCAACAACAGCAACAACGACAGCTGCTGTACTAAATGAAGAACAATTGACAAAAATACACTTCCAGCGAATTAAACGACTTAATATTCGTAATATGCAACGAATGTTACGTAAACGTGGTGTTTTATCTGCATTGGATAACGTTGAAGATCTGACAGACTATCTTATGGGAGAGATTTGGCCATATGATTATACAACGCGTGTTATTAATACAGCTGTGGGGCTGGCTCAACAACAGCAACGACAATCACTAACAGATACTAATACCAGTAGTAAAACGGATCAATTACTTGTGACAGATAAACATGTTAGTAAAGCGATAAGTGACATTGTTTGTCCCGATCTTCAGAATAGTATATTTGATAGTGATCTGTTTACAACTGATGAGGAGGAAGCTGAAGATAAAGGGCTATGGCAAACATTAGCCTCACAGCGACATGCACAGCAATTACAACGGGCAAAGTTTAATACATATGAACGACGCTTACTTAATTGTTTAGTTGATCCAGGTAAGTTATTGATAATGTCATTGTTATTTAGATTATTAATACGTTTTATTTATTATTAGGCAGCATGAAAGGATCTTTTAAAAATGTTATTGCCGCTTCTAGCACCATTCGTGCATTACAAACACTTATATCTCTGCCACTTTTATATCCAAATCATTTCGCACATGGTGTACTCTCGGATCATGCATTGACTGGTATTCTGCTATTTGGACCACCCGGTACTGGTAAAACACTACTGGCCAAAGCAGTGGCCGCCGAGAGTGGTGCCACCATGTTGGAAATTAAAGGATCCGATATTTACGATAAATATGTCGGCGAAAGTGAAAAGAACGTTCAAGCTATCTTTTCAATGGCCCGTAAAATGTCACCTTGTGTTATTTTCATTGATGAAGTGGATGCACTATTTAATTCTCGAGGCTCAGATGGTGTTAGTTCAGGGAAACGAGAAACAGTCAATCAATTCATGGCTGAATGGGATGGATTGCGTTCAGGGGTAGATAATCGTGGTATCACTGTGTTATGTGCAACGAATAGGCCATTTGATCTTGATGATGCTGTACTACGACGCATGCCACGTAGAATACTAGGTAAGTGAGTGCACAAGTATTTGTGTTGTATTAATATCTATTATAGTGGATCTGCCATCTGTTCATGATCGACAACGGATTCTTGATAAACATTTGGTGAATGAACAGCTTGGAGAAGGTGTTACAACTGCTGCATTGGCTCATAAGACGCCATTGTACTCTGGCTCTGATTTAAAGAATGTATGCGTTACTGCAGCATTAGCGGCACTTCGAGAACAAGTAACCGGCACTGCAACAGGTGAAGAGCATGAATTGCTTGATTTCAATTTATTATTACAAATGCGAATGCAAAAGCAAAAACAACACGATAATGACAGCGAAAGTAAAGAAGAAGAGGAAAAAGAAGAAATTAAGGATGATGATAAGGAAGATAAGAGAAAAGAAGACCAGTTACACAATCCAACAGGTAGAATTATTTTACAAAAACATTTTGATCTTGCATTACGTGAAATTGCGCCTAGTTCGTCGGAGGAAATGCAGACACTTACGGAATTACGACGATGGGATCGACTTTACGGTGATGGTGGCAATTTAGCACGTCGTCGAGCATTTAAAGGATTTGGCTTTGGAGCAAATCATGATGGTGAACATCAAGCAATTTCAGCACCAGCCATCAATTTATAAGTAAAATGAATAATAAACTATGTATTAATGTCTACTATGATTTATTTATAATTGTGATAACGTGATGAATTAAATAAAAGACTATGCTTTTACATCTATTTACATGATAAAAACACGCTGGACATCTTTCATTTGAAATTGATCACCTGTAATGGGACACCGAATAATACCGTTATTTTGCGCGGCCAATTCCTCTAATGCTTTACGTGAATAAACTTCACCATTGGGACCACAACACGCCGATTCAGATCCGCCTAGTAGTCGACCACTAATACGACATATAAGCAACGAGTGTTCATGATGAGCTCGAGGTAAATGAGCCGTAATAGTGTCGAGTGGGATGGCACAGGCTGGACAAGCAGCTGCACGTACACCGTAATTTGTTTTGGTATCGGCCGTGTCGGAAGAAGTAATAGACATGGCATTAGTATCACGCTCGCCGTTTTTTAATCGTGCATCGATGATCGTGCTACATTGAATCGTTTTAAGCGTGGATAGACCCGCTTGCAGCGAAACCGATAACAGAGAGCGTAGCGGTAATGAATGTAGTTTAACATGCGCCGAAAGAAATGCCTCTTTAAGCAGGTGCCATCGCTCGAGCGAGTAGAGCGAATGATAGGGTGCTGTCGTGTCATCACAATCAAATGCTAGCAGCGTCATCGTTTGGCATACTTGTCGCATCAATTCCTCGTGTCGATCCGTATCACCTTCGGCGAGTGTTTCGGCAAGTAGTGATGTAAAATGTGTACGTGCATATTGAATTGCTTCAAGATTTTGTCGCTGACGTGTCAATTCAACAAAATCTTGAATGCGTAACTGGAATTCAAGTGTGTTCTAATCAATGTATTATTTACTAATTAATTGTTTTGATATTGATTATATCAATGGTGGCAATGTGTCGCTTACTTTAATTTTACGTAGTCCATTTTTGTTATCTGTACACCATTTAAGTGCTTCAACAGATCGTTGTTCAAGCAATGAAGAAGCAATAAGCTGTGCTTGATCAAATAGACCCGAATCGACCATTTTCTAATAATAATAATAATCAAGTTTATATTATTTCATATTACTATTTTCTACTTACTTCAATTTTATAAGTATGTACTAACTGGTCGGCTGTTTTATGCCAGTTTTCGCGTAGTAAATAGTCGGCAAGTACGCGATTAACCTTCGTATCTGCCCATCGTCTCCATTCAGTCGATTCAAATGTTTCGGCATGACAAAGATCGCTAAGATGGTTGAATCGCACGTCGATACGTCCAACTACTTGCTGTTGCTCATTATCAATATCCAGCAACTAGTACCGGCAACAAATAAAGATGATTTAATCTATCATTAGTCTAACTGTAGTGTAAAGGAACACTATCGATTATCGTCTACCTTTCGTTTAAGCTGACCAAGTCGTTTTGCCATACCATCTAGCACTTTTGTCATGGCCGCAGTGTCGGCCGACGGCGATTGTTGCACGTCTCGGCATAACTTCTTCATAGTATTCTGATGATTGCCGAATTCTTTTTCGCAGTACTTTTGCCGTGTGCGTTCATGTCGTCGCAATTGTTCGTACGGCACCTAGAGGTCGAGTCGTCAATTCAACGTACTCACTTTAGGCACAGCTCTACTTACCTTAAGCAATGGCTGTTCCAGCGCTAGGATACTCTCCTGTTGGATACGATACATTTTGTGTTTGGCTATTGATCAACTAGCAAGAGATGGCGTATTAATAAAGTTGGCAATTACAAATAAACAATATTTGTACGTTGCGAACGAACGTCACTTGAAAACTATAAACCATGGGATTTATTTCTAGCGTCATTATGGCCAACTAATTTAATGAATAATTAATAAATTGCTCTACTAATAAATGATCACAGAAATTAGAGCTGGATTATGATTATTGCCAATGTTAGATTAACAGATTATACAATAAATTATCCGATATTATATTACTATTACTGCTATAGACGTATTTATTTTAAGCATTGATTACAATTAGCTAGTCTTGATATTGTAGAGTAGTTATTGCAATAATAGCAACTCATGTGGATATGAGCGTACTATCACACTACCGTGGTTACTCCCTCTCACTTGACGTGGCCGATTAATAATATGAATATGCAAAGCGGCCTCAGTAAATTCCCCATATGCAGTATTACTAGCAGACCTACCATGCTATTGATAATTGAACAAACAGTCGTAAATACAAGAATGTCCGAATTCCATGCATGCAACTATACGTGCAGTAAATATAAATAAAATAGAACATTTGCCCTGGTGCACGCCATCTCGTGCAATATGTTGTTATCAAATGTAGATGACCGTTTATGGTCGGCCCTACTCTCAAAACAACAACAAGGATTTATTTGAAATACGCAAATGCTATGAATGGATAGGTGCTATTGGTATTGATTGTCCACACGCAGTGACCGTGTTCCGTTGACACGATTGGTCAATGAAATAGTACACTCGCAGATATCACTCGAGTGCCTGACAGTTATCTGCAGCATGGCTATGCATATCACCAATGGCATAACTGATATTTGCCAGCGGCAACATAACTAGCACAGTCGCAGATGTTTCGATGCAAATGCCTGCACAGCTACATCGCGGCCACAGTCGGCATCCTTGGTGCTGAGCGGTTTCTAGTGCAGCCTTTTTTGCACCAGTCACTTGTGCAGTAGCGAGATAATGACGCGGTATTGGTGGATTTCCCGGTGGCGATAGATGGGCAACAGTAAGTGCCTGCTATGTTGTAGAGAATAACGGAGGACGCGTCTGTTCTTTGCAGCTTTACAAACATGCGGGTAGCCCACTAGAAATATATAAGGACCTGTATTTTACTTTCGGCTTCTCCGTCAGTATCATACCAACTCATCAATTCTACGCTTATACGACAACTTGTGCAGCTTCCGCCTAAGGACCATCTTGTTTTGTCAACAATAACAACAACCTACCAACCCAACCGAACAAGTAGACAACCCATATATCAAATTATCCCATAGAAGCTTCGGCACCAATAGATATTTGCTTTTACGATCCAACGTTTTGCAAACTACGCATCAACGTTGCTATTTTCTGTTTCTTACGACTTTTTGCTTTAATCGCATCTGTTTATTCTATCCTAGTCATGCAGACCGTCGTCGCACCCACGCCCACCTACGGCAGTGTTGGCAGCATGCACAATCGCAGTCCATTCCATCCGTATCGCCCGCCAACTCCCACGGCACGTTGCCTAGCAGCCGATACCGACCGATCCGCTCGTTTCCGCCAACACCCCGGCCGGTTTATTCATGCGCGTAGCGCAATGCAAAAAACCATTGGCCAGCTACTTGGCCAGGAGTGGAAGATCGATGAAGCTGACGAGAACCAGCAGCCTCAACAAGATGCAAGCCGCGCAGAGCTTGAGGCCATCCGTTCGCTGGCCCAGCGCAGCATGCCTGTACATCGTAAGCCGGTGTGGCCAACTAGCTGCCACAACCAGCTCCCCGATGTGGCTCCATTGCATTTTATGCCATCGGCCGATATTGGCGTCAACACCTGCCGCGGCTGGAATGGCCGTCGTAAGGGCTCGCTCAACGAGGTCACCACCATTTTCCTAGGTGTATCTGACATGCGTGAAAACATGAGTCGTTAACGAAAGTTATATTTGCTTTCAGCAACCATACTATTATAGACATAGGTGGCATAAGATACACGTACATCAGATCAATAGATCCTTTTTGCGCGTATTCTTTTGCTTCACCATTTGACCACTTTTTACGCCAAGTTGGCTTTGTAACGCTTAGCATAGTTGATTAGCAACGTGTTTTTGCGTCTTTTTGTTTTTGATGCACCTTGTTTCTATAACTGCTGCCAATTATGTATAGCTTTTTGATGAATTGGTAGTTGTAAACAATGCTTCATTTTAAATTTAATTTACTGTGCAATAATTTTAAAAATGTTCTGTAATGCTCTGTTTGTTTTAAGCTGTGTTGGATTAATATCAAAAGTATCATACCCTAAAGAGAAAAGCAGTTGTTAAATAATAGCTAAATGCCTGATTTTGGCATATCATTATTGGTATTATAACAAGCATTAGTCATTTGAACATCGAATATACAAACTGAACACTCAATAGTTAAATTAAATTTCAAATATTTATAGAAAAAATAGATTAAATTACTTGAATAAAACAAATGCATTGTAGTATGTCTAGCACATTTGTTGTATAAAACTACTCTTACAACCACACGTCAATGTTGCTTTTGCGTTATTACCATCCTTGACAATTCTAAATTATTTAATTCCCGCGCTAAATGCTGTACTATACACATTTTACCACATTCAATGCCCCTTATTCTTCACTTGCACAAAAAGCTATTATATAACTGATTAGTTTCTACTATCAATAAAAAACATGCAAAACTATGTATTTTATATTTTTACATATTTGTATACAATTACGTTTGTTGCTATATTTTTGTAATATTATTGGAATCTATTATAAATACAAAATAAAACAGCAAAATTAAATGAAATTAAATGTATTTTTATTTTGTTAGCGAAATAATAGTTTGCTTAAAGAATTAGCATTAAATGAAATGAAAACCCGAGTTTTTTCATGTATTTGCAAATGTGCTTAAAATGGTATATAAATGGTTAAAAAAGGTTTTGTGGTGCTGTATTTTAACAACGTAAATCGCTAATCATATATATTATGTGGATATATTAAAACATTAGCAATAGTTTTAGTAAAAAGCACTTAGTATAATTAGTATTTGTTGTTAATAACAACATTTTAAAATGAGTTATTTGCATTAGAGTGCTTGACTAATTGCATCATTGTTTTTCGACTCCGACCTTCCATTAAACCTTGCGAGAAACTAGATGATAGCTTGTAGCAATCGTCGTCGTCGTCATCATCGGATACTACGTCTTCATTGCTAGTACGACGACCTGTATCGTTTGGCTGCACTATAATAACAGCCGATAATTCAGCATTCGTTTCTGACTGATTGTCTTTTACGTCAGCTTCTTTGCTCTTCGTCTCTCCGTCTTTATTGCGTTCGACGATTATGTCCAACATCGTATTAAGTGGCTCGGTCCGATTTTCTTTGGCTAAATATCTAGTATCACTAATATCAGATGTAGATACTTCATTTTGCATAAAGTTCATTTTGAATTTCTTTCTATTAACAGCAATTTGATTTCTTGCATTAGAGTTGTTTGAAGTTGTCCTTGTGTTGTTGCTATTGTTACAGAAAAACTGCGACGCAATCGGATTGTCGATACGAGCAACATAGAAAATGCTATTAACGGCACTGCCAGACCCGCCGCTAAACTGACACGAGCACTGTAGCTGATCCAAAATAGATAGGTGTGCTGTCCTTCGGTCAGTGTGATCATAGAGGCAATGAGTGGCATGACATCAATATGCTTATGCTTGTCTTGTAGATGCGATAGAACTGATGCTACTACAACTATACGGAACCATAAGGTAACGAAGCAGCACACTGTGGACATTAAAAGTATACATAATTGCTATGCAACGCCGGTGTAAGTATCAAGCAAATATCATCTACTGGTGTGTCTTACCCATTGTTTCTTAACAAGGTTTGCTGGATCGCAGAGATTCTTAGCATGATTACAGTACCAATACAAAACCCCAATTATACCAATTAATACGACTACCCATACTAATACTATTATTAGGCCAGAATTAAAAGCGTTGCAATCATCTGGCCGTTGGAAGAAATTGACGCGTGGCTATGTCCGTTTTTTTCTGTCGATACATTATCCCATAAAAGATAAAACTGCGCATGACCCACTAAACAAAGAATAGTACCGATAGACAATGTGACCCATAAAATTACAAACAGTCTGTGTATTTTGGTAGGCAATCCTTTGGGAATAAGTGTGGCAGTGGCATTGCACCTAGTGTTGTTGTTATGGCAAATTACCGCCATTGGAATGTGAATATTTTTTGTCATCCACAAAACTACTGATTAACTTACCAAGACGAAAGCAGCCATCCAATGAGTATCAAAAACAATGGCTCAACAAGATCAAAAACAAAATCGGC
The DNA here is from genome assembly GCA_025786725.1 of Syncephalis fuscata. NCBI lineage: Eukaryota > Fungi > Zoopagomycota > Zoopagomycetes > Zoopagales > Piptocephalidaceae > Syncephalis > Syncephalis fuscata. The sequence continues at coordinate 737,657 of JAHLTZ010000007.1, read as the reverse complement.
AATGGCCAGCTGTGTAAAATTGTCTTTTTTACTTGGTAAAACACGCAGGCATGTAGCTAAAACATTGACTGGAGAGGTAGAATTAGCAACGATGTTTTGAAAATATGCAAGATAAAACGTACTGGTACACAAAAGTATAAACAACAGGCCAGCTCGCTTGCGATAAACAATGTAATTGATAAATGCAAGTCCCAAAAGTAAGCTATTGATGATGCCAAGACCAGCTTCAGGCCAGGTGTTTATTTCTGCATTGCTAGATACCATGATTCCCAGCAGTAATAAGCACGGTTAGGTCACACGGCAGTTTAGTCAGCTGATATTGTTTTTTAGTTCTACAAATGTATCAAAATTATCTTGTGTCTGCCTGCAGGCACCTGCGTGTATATGTGTGTATGTATGCCAAGCGTTTAGTGTTCAAAAAAATGCTATTGGGAATAGTAATAGATGGGCGGATGTAAGCTAAGAGTAATAAAATCGGTTCTAAAAACGCTATAGACTGTAAAATGGTTTATGCATTTATGAATTATATAAAGACAATATATAGCTAAAGCGGAGGTGTTTATTTAAAAAGGGAACCTTCGCCATACGAATAAGGAGCTATACTGTGCATTGTAGTAAGTTGATATCTTCAATTGGCAGATTTTGCGACAAATACTAGTTATTACTGCAGCTTTGAAACCTTTTGTAAATTACACATCCAAACAGTGTATGTACCTGTATAGTCAGCTGTACCCCCAAGCTATTTTGAAAACAGCCATTGGTATCAACAAAGACACTGCTTCCAGCTACCCGCCATTCTGTGAGTAAAAGTATTGTTGCTGAGACGCTAACAATGCTGCTTGCGTCATCAGATTGAAACATTGGCAGCAGCGCTTTCCATCCTCGCCATTGCTGGACCATATTGTGCTAGTACACGCTCGATATGTGCATGTGTGCACTCAATATATGGCTGCGCGCCAGCATCATTCATCATACTGCACGCTACGCTAGACATTTGCAGACACGTGCAGACACATTAGTGTGACACGGCTGCGGCCACGTGTAAATTTATTATAGTGGCAGGATACTAATCAGGAGCACTTTTCAGGCAATTGCCTGTTTTTGCAACAATCAGTCATTGCCAAAAATAAAATTTATAATTAGACACTATCACAGATTCGAGGTAGAGTTTTTACCGTTGATGTATCAGCCTTTGTTTGCGTTACAATTGCCAAGCCGTGCTGGCAAGACGCGTCGGCAACGCATGAATTACTAACGAATAGCCAATGGCCACTTTTGCCGAATCGACGCCTGCGCGTGGGTGCGCCAATGTAGACCTATTAAAATGGTTAAAAAACAAAATCGACATGTGTGCATTTCATGTGTGCACTAACAATGCCGGTTTTGCATCATCGGTGGCAAGAATCCGAGCTGCGTCGGCTATCTCCTTTTCCCCTCACACTGCTTGTCACCAACTCTCTCTGACCCATTCCAAGGTGGGCCAAATGAATAATAATGGTGATATGAAAGCGTTGAAACACAGAAAGATAGTACTACCTCGTCTTGTGGTAATTCTGACGATTAAAGCAATTGTTCTAAAACCATCACCTATCGTCATTCTGACACACCCATTACCAAAGTTAGAGATGGAGAAACGAACTCCGTTATCGGCCGTTAAGATGCATTGGGTTGGGCTGTACGACGAGAAGCAGCGTTAGATTATCTTGGTCACATTTTAGTGAGCATTGTCCATGCAACGCAACCACGAGTCGATCATGATACCCGCTTTCTGCAAACCATGCCTCTCTCTTTATACATCCTTAATTCAGGCATCTTACCCATCCCCATTTGTTATCGCTAACATCATAATGATGATGATGATGATATCTGATAGTGAAGCATTGATGCCGGTCATCAGCACTCCGCCCCGCTAACTTTAGTTCCGACTTTTCCCTCAAATAAAGTAGCATATGATACACGACTACAAATACACGGCCGCCCTGCATCATATTCTCTCGATCCGCGTCACCTCTTTGTACCTTTAGTCACTCTGGCTCATAACCCACTGTACCTTCACTTTATTCGTTTCGCTACCAACCGCTGCTAGCGTGTACATACGTGTGCACAGCCACATTTTGTCAGATTGCCTCATTTGATTTTTTTATTGTCTCACAATTGCACGGCATTCCTCAAGGGGAGCACGCGTGCACGAGGCCTTCCACACTCCTACCTTGTATATCTGTACGTGGATAGCCGGCCGCATACAAAAACCCGCGTCTTCGACCCACAAAGCCGAAAACACTTTATCTAACAGTTGTCCTTTTTCTCGTCAGACACACTACTGACTTCGCTGTAGAACAAGCGGATTTTTGAACACGCTCACTCACCCAAGAGGTATCTTGCCGTTTTATTCTTTCGGTTTTTTAAACGCACCACCGCTATTATTGTCTTTTGCTTTTGCTATCTGACACACTATTATATTTTTCACTGTCAGTTTTTTGCAGTTAGTCAAACTGGATTTCACACAGGAAACTGAAGAGGTGCTGGTTGCTGAACAGCAGCACCAGCACCAACAAGAACACGAGCAGAAGCTAAAGAATACATGTCGTGTTTCTAGCTCTCTGCTTCGCCCACCACGATTTGCATCGCTGGCGATGGTTCATACACTTGCTTTCTTCCATCCAAGAAGACAAGTTGCTCGCCGCAATACAACCGTCCGTCTACTCAATTAGGTCTCGCCAACATCATTTAAAAAGCCATCTCTATTGCCACAGATATATATATAGCTATAATTATATTTATTAACAGCAAGAAGAAAATGTTTCCAATACTATTATCATTATTATTAGTTCAGTAATATAGACATCACCAGCGCTTAGATAAACCACAATGATCTGCGTTTGGCCTAAATTATTTGCCGGTCGGCCGCTATCGCCACCATCCTACTGTAATCCCAAGTTTATATGGTTCAGCATCCAATTTTATTGCTGCTTTTTGCTCGCTATGTTTGTGTTTAGTTCTTTTGTTTCATGACGATCTGTTTTTTGTCTGCGTTCAAATACGCGTTTATTTCATCAATGTAAATTTTTATGTATTTTTTTGAATCTGATTTTTTCTTAATATCCATGTTTGAAAATGCGCAAAGCCCAATCTGTTTTTGTCACCTTATGTTGATCGAACATAGATTGTCGCCTCAGTTAAAAAGTAATGAATATGACGACATCGGGTTGTTTTCTTGGCATGTGCTAATCAGCGGAGCCTCAAAGGCAACCTATACTAGTTTTAAAACAAAAAAAGAAAAAATAAATGAGAATTTATCTATTGAATTACTAATCTAGTTGTCACAACATTTGATAAAATTTGCTATTGTTACGCTAAGTTAAGTGTGCGGTATTGGTTTAGTCTATTATTTAGCCAACTAGCTGCTAAATTCTTGCGTAATTAATTGAAACTACAATTGATAAACGAAATTATTATGGCGTTGATTTTGTACAATTAAGCTTGCCATTTCTGTTTGTCTATTTTTGGCAACAATGGACATGCGATTCAATCGATTCAAACCAATTAAACATGCAACGCCTTTTGACTGTTTTATTCCGAAACCAATATGCCGAGCATCAATTATTCACGCAATTTATTAATTAACAGTCACTCGGGATCATTATCTGTATCTCCGTAATACAGCTACCCCCTTATTCTTTTTAGTGTTTACAAAGTTTAACGTGATCCAACAAAAGCAAGTGTTATCATTACATTGGAGGGAAGAAAAGATGCTTAAAATATTTTTATAAACCTAATGTAATGAATAGTGCTACTATAGAGCTAGATTAACAACTATCATTGTATATAAACACGTAAAAATATGAGTTAGATTGTTTATGATACTTTTTATTGAGAATAAAAACTAATTAGCTATATACCATTTTTTCGAAATGAAAGCAGCGCTTTGAACATGGTAAAATACGCGCAATTGCAACTCAGTTTTTTCATCTACTACTCTTGGTGTGGGAATTAAATAATTATAGTTATCAAATATGGTAATGGCGCTTTCTACTATCTGATATCAAAAAAGATGTTAACAGATCATGATGGTTTTGCATGCACATACGACAATGTTTCAACTATACATATATACCATATAGCACATGTAGTAGAAATGACAGCACGCTCTAACATGTAAACAGTTTATTTACTACGATTGAGCTTTACTTTGACTCTTACATTTAGAATCTTCAAAGCAAAATTTGTTCCAATCGAAGTCATGCTGTTATTGCACAACAAATATAGTTATATGTTCATTTAATTGCTTTGAAATTCACGAGGCCGACTATTGTTGTTGGTTATGTGTAGAAAGATTGGTCGAATATTAATAGAAGCCATTGATTGCGATTCCATGTCATTCCGCAGTTGTTGTTTGTTGCATCTGAATGGTCTCTTTATTTCTAATATTATATATTGATTTTGGCATATTTGATGTAAGATCAAGATTAATATAGTTATTATAAAAGTTGTTTATTAAACAGCCACTTTCCCTATAGCCAATCTGACTAAATAAATGGCTATATATGTATGTTAGAGCAATAATAAAGATAACTAATTGATTACATTATTGTATTGATAATTACACATGAATTAATTAATGTTGGATGTAATATTATACATGGAATAATGATGAATAATGTTAGTTGTTTTAAAAGTGAAGGGGTGAAATGAGTAAATAAAAAATGTGGGAGTCAAAGTACAGTAGCTCTCAATGTTAATTAATACTACTTTTTTATCTTCGTTTCTATGTGCAGTGCTTTATTGCTTATCTCTATTTAAACCCAACGACACAGTATGTTGCGAGTAATAGGCTCAAATACGCGTAGTATCCACACACGTAATTTTATACAAAAAACGTTGTGCCCAATATAGCATGCTTAGCAGCAGCTCATCGCAACAGAGGTGCGCCGGTATCTACGTCACTTTTCATTGCCAACCTATTTGTAACAGTGCCCATAACAGCGCAAGCACCACCTATCACAAAAGCAATTTATTGGTGCACTCTAGCATAAGAGCGTTTTCTTCTTCTTCGATTCAGCTTTCTAATCGCACCACTGCCATGACATCACTTACTGGAAAATGTGTATTCATGTAAGTAAAACAACCGACTCTAATCAATCCAGTCGACTTACTCTGCAGTCGCTCAGTACAGGTGCTTCGGCCGGTATTGGAGAGGCGTGTGCACGAGAATTTGCCAAGACAGGTGCTAATCTAGTGCTGACGGCACGACGTATAGACCGCCTCACCAAGCTGCAAAGCGAACTCCACGCTCAATATCCCAACCTTACTATCCACTCTGTTCAGCTTGATGTTCGCGACCACGATGAAGTACAAGCTTGCGCCGATACTCTACCCGAGTCGGTGCGTAACATCAGTGTATTGATCAACAACGCCGGTATGTCCAGGCTAGCCCCTCCCCCTAGCTAACCGTGCACCGCGCTAACCAGTGTTGTTCGTGGCCATCTAGGCATGGTGCTTGGACTGGACCGTACAGAGATGGTCAGCCCAGAGGCAACCGATACTATGATTGATACGAATATCAAAGGACCACTTAATCTTGTTCGCGCTTTTTTGCCAAGAATGCGAGAACGTCAAGAAGGTCACATCATCAATGTTGGTCAATAGCCGGTATGAGGCCTATTCTGGCGGCAGTGTCTACTGCGCGACTAAACACGCACTCAACGCAATTACGCAAGTACTACGCCATGAGGTGATGGATACGCCTATTCGAGTCAGTGAAATCAAGCCTGGTGAGTTATTAATTGGATACAGTCATCGTTAGCCTACTCGACTAACCATCCAAGTACAGGCCTCGTCAATACAGAATTTTCAACCGTTCGTTTCGATGGCGACAAAGCACGTGCTGATAAAGTCTATGAAGGTTTAGTAAGGATTTAATATTACATTGTCAATTAGATATTAACTAATTATTATTATTATTATTTAATATACTATACTAGACTCCGTTGTCAGCACAGGATATTGGTAAGTTAGATTATTTCTATACCATTAAAACTAATAATACTTTATTTTAATCATTTAGCGGAAATCGCCGTGTTTATTGCTACTCGTCCAGCACACGTTCAGATTGCTGATCTGGTAGTATTGGCAACTGACCAGGCAGCAGCCACAAAAGCCCATCGACGCTCTGCTCATTAATAAACTGGCATTGTTATACTTTTCAATTATCTAATAGTATTATTGTTATTATTGTTGATTTATTAAATAGTTGTGTTTTTTTAGCAATGGATATCAATTAGGCAACAGCCGATAATGATACCCATCGTTTTAAATGATCGGGGCAATTTCTGTATTGCTTTACCGCCTCTACAACCTGGTATGGATGTAAAGCTAGTTTGGTCATTCGATACTCTTTAGGCAGTGACTTTTGATGCTCAGTCGGCAGTATAAGCTCCAAGTCCATTAAACGCTCAAATGCCTACCGTATGATACTATTATTAACACACCATTTACCAAAGTATATTTCATTCTCTACCTTGAGTGCCACTTCTCGTTTATAATGTTTCATGCCACCGGTAGCCGTTGATGCAAACAATTGGAGATACTCGTCAAATATCATGGCAAAGTTAATTTGTACATGAGATGTGTCGAGTAATCGCTTGGCCGCAACCATCAAACAAAGATCAAGCACAGATACACCTATAGATATGTAAATAAATAGAATCAACGCTATAGCCGCATTTACCTTGTAATAGTTGCATCTTTATATCCTTTTGTTTTGGTTCCATAATCTGTTCTAGAATTTCACTTGATAGCAAAGGCTGTGTGGAAGAAAGCTTCGCCATTAATTGAATCTAAATAATCTATTGTTAATTTAATACATCACATTATTTTTACTACAAATCACTTACACATATACGAAAAATACTACGAATATCTTTGATCAATTCAAAAGATTGCTTTGCCATTTCAATAAATACAGGGCTTTTCAATAATGTCTTGAAGTAATTTTAGTGGCTTTTTTACAAATATACAACTATAGCTTACCTTGACACTGGTATTAAAGGCGACAAGGTATTTGGACTTGACACTTTGTACTTCACTGGATGTTATTGATAGTGCATTTTCTACGATCTCAACATAGTCCTCTAATGTAGATGGCGGTTTAAGATGAATAATTCGATGCGAAAAGCGTGACTTTACGCGTTTCTCCAGTGTGTCAACAACATCCTGATTCGACGAGTTAATATCCAAATGTTAGATACGCTAAATATAGTAGACTTGCCATTCGACAGGTAAGACCTATGACGGCCACGGGAGCACGACCACTCTGGGCTAAATCAAATAAATTGTAGAGTAGAGTCTGCTTAGGCCGCTGTGCAAACGCATCAAACTCATCAAGAATAAAGATTATAGGGCGTGTTTGATCAGTTTGGCCAGCTGCAAACAACTTCAATAAATGTTGTAAACATTCGGCAAATGAAGACTAACAAGATAATAAACGCAGTTTACGCAACCATAAGCCTAAATGTTCTTTTATCATAATTTTGCCACCTACGAATCCACGGCCATCAGGTGTTACGTCAAGTTGTCGAGCAATATCCCGTAGCGCACCTTTATCGTCGGTGAATATCATGCCGTTTAACTTCACAACTAAAAATGCGCCAGAGGCATTGTCGCGCTTAGTATGTACTTCGGCAGATGTTAGTAACGATATGTCAGTAGCTGAATCATCGTCGTCCAATTCATCTACTGATTGTCGCGTTTTTCTTCGCTTTGATTGCCGTGACGGTGTTGAAATGATTGAAGGCAAAACACGCGAACGTGAAGGTGTTTCTGGCTGCTGCTGCTGTTGTTGTGACGATATAGGTAGTTCGCTACAACGCTCTTCTAGTCGTCGCAGTACACGTCCAATCAACTAATGAATAACATTAATATACAGTAATAGACAAACCATTTACACGTACCGCCGTTTTACCGCAGCTACGTGGTCCCACCAATAGCGCAGAATTACTTTCACCGCGTAATACTGTCCGTTCAAATAAAGCAAATATACGACTAGTTGAATCAATAAGCAAATTGACAAGATCTCACTGCCTTACTTTTCCTCCGGTTCTAAGCCAACCAGCTGGTTCGGCAACGATCGTTCTGTCAACCGATCAAGTACAACGCGTCTTACAGCATTGACTTCTGTTTCGGCGGAACTGGTCATTGTAGTCGAGGCTGGTAAAAATAACCTGAATAAAATCAAAGTGGGTGCTAAAATATATTGATGAAATCACAGTATGGCTATTAGTTGATTGCCATTGCTCTGTAAAAAGTAGACCATTACATTACATCATGTTTGATTCTATTAACCATTCCATTGTTGGTTTGTCTATATTTTGTTTTTACGTTCAAGTGATTATAAATAATTTATAATCATTTTAAAATAAATAATACATTAAATACTTGCCAATATTTGTTTTATGATAATGACCAGTAACAGTCAATTATTGATCTAGCATATGTTATTGCACTGTATTGTCCATCTATACGCTAATCAAGCAATAATATTCCAACACACTATTCATAATATTAATAGCATAAACATTGCTAGTACAAAGGTATAGGCTACATTTTAAACTAAATGTTAGTGTTACTAATATATTTAATAAATATAATTAGTCAGAATAAAGTATCATAAACCCGCCACTACTATATACTATATCATATCATTTGCGTAGATAATCTGGGTGTGCTTATCATGTGTTATTGCCTTATATTAAGCAAGTAGCTATATATTTGCACAGGTTAATTTGACAGTTCCTAGTTGTTGCGAGTGTAATAAACATTATTAGTTAGATGTATGTAGATATTTAATATTCATATGTACATTACTTACAATAAACGACTTATTGACTTGGATTGCTTAATAGTCCAGAAATAGCACTGCTGTGTTTTGTTGTCTAATAATGACTGTCTAACGATTGGTATTTGTATTGGATTGCTGCAATCGTTAGTGATTATAAACTGATTTATTGGTACAAAATACAGAGAACAAAATAAAACAACTTGAAATGAGAAAACTGTGGGCTAGCCCATTACAAAAAATAAGCAACTGCCGTTCCCAGTCCTTGTCAAGCTCCGTATTGGAGCGACAAAGCCCGGTGTACAGCGTTGCTTATCTGCTGGTCCCGCCCGTGATAAAAATATCTAAATTAGTATTAGTATTGCCCATTTAATTTATACATTTACTTACCTTGTTTAGAAATAATTGTAGTATTCTTTTTCGAAATACTCGTCGTAGTATTTGTCAAACTCTTCTTCATTAAACTCTTCTTCTTCAAAGTCTTCTTCATCGAATTCCAAGTTAATAACTTGGTGTGTTGAAGTAACCACTTCTTCGGTCAACTTTTCTTGAATCGGCTCCTCTTCGCTTGTATTTACCGATTCCTTTTTGTCATCGCTCGCACTCTCAGGTGCCACCGTGCAGGTATCGCGTGCAACATCATGACGTCGCGACTTTGGAACGGCCATTTTACGAACCGCTCCATCCCCGCTTGTATGTACCGGTGTGAGTTGGCACGGCCCGGTATATTCAACACCTTCCATTGGTACCGCCTCGCAGGCAGTACCAGTGGATGAGTAGTAGTGCGATTGGAAGGTGAAGGCATTGGTTGCCTCGACACCCTCCATTGGAACTGCCTCACAAGCAGTTCGGCTAGACATATGGTAATTAAAGGAAAAGCTGAATGTAAATACAGCGAAGAACGGGGCGCGCAAATCCCGTATCGGACGCGACACAGATTTGGTCGCGCGGACCTTTTTCAAGGTTGCTTTGTTATCATACGCAATAAAAGTTTCAGAAAACGTACGTTTCTGAATGCGCAAGGGTAAAGCAGCAGCAGCAGCTTTTAAGCTGCCGCGTGTGTGGCATGGTGTTGCCATAATGAACAAGTATAACTATAGCAAAACGCACATAACATATAATTAACATCATGTAAACAGTATATGAAACGCAGGCGACAAAGCAGTATAATCAGCTTATCTATTCACTTCAAGTGGATGGATGATCTTACACATGTGCCAAGGATGCAATAAGCGGTTAAACAAAGCAAGTAAACAAAGCATGCACAACGCAGTGTTACGCAACAGAACAACTTGGCGCAGCAGTCATAACTCCATCCACTAGCCAACGTAAACGCAGACGCAGACGCAACACTTGCTTACATTCTTGAATGTTTGTTAAACTAAAGGGTAAAACTGCAGAAGTGTAGTAAAGTGGATAAGTGAACTTGTGGAAACAAACAGAATGGAAAGCGTTATAGGCGATTACAAATTAATCTTGCGCAGGCTTTTACACAGTAAATTACCACTCATAAAGCCATTCAATTACTTTGCACTCACACACCGGTAGTTTGTATTATTGTTTATTTCTATTAAAGCGTTCGTATATACAACTTGTAGCATCTTCCTGTACTCATGCAGCTCAATACGACCCCACTAGCCAAAACAGGCCTGCATCGGACATGAATATTAAATGGTCCGTGTACACCTTGCTAAACCGGTAAATAGTCCGATGAACTGAATGGCGTGATCACAACAACAAATAGGCACATAACACGTGATCTTGTTTACTTTTCATAAAAACATCACCACCACCGTGATTATCGCGCATTAATAACGCCTATCGACTGAGACAATAACAGATCATTTAAACAATACATCCAGCTGTAGTATTACGGCGTGATAGTTATATAAACTATTTGTACATTGTTTTGCTTATCATTTGGTTGATTGCCATTCCAGTATATTTAACAGTCATAAGTAATCTTAATGGTTTATACAACAAACTCATACTGAAACTTGGCTTCAAAGGCACCTTTTTGCTAATTATATTGTAATTAGCGTATGGTGTTGTTATTGATGTAGATACATGTTAGGTAGCTTATTGTAGTCAGTTTATTGTTAAGTCAGCCTGTAATGGCTTCGTTGTTTGGCAATATCAATAGTTGTTATTTTATATTATAAAAACTATGGCATGTTTGTATATATTAATGTGCTCAATAAATATAGTTTTAGTTTATTTGATAATAGTAGACACAAGATTAAACAAATACAGCAGAATAATGGTGACATGCAGATATTTGTATTTGGTATTAGTATTAGTTTTGTTTTATTTGTTTAAAATACTATAGTATTAATTATGCGCTGTCTGGCCATCAGTAACTTATTAGCGTATTAATGATTCAATTGTTTGAATGTGCTGATATTTGGATTGATTGATATTACACTAAAACTATCAGTTTGTTTTGTATTCTCAAATTTCCGAGCATATTTATAATACGTTAATACCGTATTCTAAACAGTGTATATTTGCTATTTTGTCTATAATGTAGTGATATGTAAATATGTACTTAGTCACTATAATGCTGTTAATTTAACAGATAAGCCGCGTCATGGTCGTTGTTATTGATCATTATCTTACTATTTGTTTACAGTTTATTTTTACGTCCAAGTAGTTATATAACACATTATGTTCTTTTGTAATAAACTATATAAATTACATAGCTCACCAGTATCAATATTATAATTATAAACCTTATAAAAGTATACGAATAGCAATGTTGAAATTATATTATGTGTAACGCAATGAGTGGAATGAGTGGGGTGAATTGAAATATATAACAAAAAATAATATGTTTGTTATATGATATAATGATATATAGTAATGTAAAATGAAATAGAAATGATACAAGTGAATAGAGAATATATGCATATTGGATAATGAATCTATGATAATGAGTATTTTAGACCCTGATGTGAATTACTACTAGTTTCATGTTAAATAGAACGAATGTCTAGTTCAATTATGCGAAAAAGCGGTTATTTGCCCTCAAAACTACTCATTATCATAAAATGCACCATTGCTAACGAGTATATTAAGTTACCGCGACAATAAGTCACTATTATAGAGCATGCCCATTAATAGGATGATGAATGGGAATGGCAAACCAGCCGAGTTTGCCAAACCACTTCAGACCAGCTCAGTCACCGCCGAGAACGCGGATTTAATCTTTCCTAAAAAATGATTTAGATATCAAATCTAAGTTGTATTAAATGTTTAATATGGCCGCATATTTATTCTGTTATATAGTAAAAAACATTAGATAGCTTTTCTACAATAAACAATATACATTACATTTCTGGCCAATGCTATATTCTAATAGCAACGTTCATTTAGCATAATAGTCAGTATTAAATAATCATCAACTTCGACCATGCCATTGCAACATGACTATGTATTAAACTACTACTTTTAGCAAATAGGCCCATGCTACTTTGTTTTTTTGGTGCGTAGCATGGTATAGAGTTGCACAATGAATAGATAAGCCATTATCTATAGACTATTATGATATCACATGATATGTGAATCAAGAGCAATGCATGTGATGCTAGCAACAAGTAGCTATTATTGTTTTACACGCCTTGCGTCGGACATTTTGTTGGGGAAAGAAAAACGCGCCTTAACTACCGAGCATTGCTGTGTTTGCCATTACAAGATTCTCTTACTGTTAGTTGCCACTTTTTGTTACATTTAGTCACTGTTACTGCCGCGATGACAACACCTACCGTATGGGATGCAAAAACACAACAGTTTCATGGAGGCCAGGACTGGAAGTTTTTGGCTAACTTTAAAGAGGATTTTAGCGTTACTACTAACGGACTAGGGACGCCCAAACCTGCACTGGCAGCCGCGCAACAGGCTGTAAGTTACGCGAGATAATAATGCTATTATAGCTAATAGGATTGGCTATGCTAGCTCAACCAATGCCATCACTATCCGCCGGCGGACCAAGAGCCAGCAAAGACTGCGCTTGCCCACTTTCTATGGCCATCGTCAGATAGTCTTGATAGCACAACTGTACCCGAAGGACATGCACGGCTCATTATAGGCAATGGTGCGAGTGAACTGATCGATTTAGTTGCACGGACTGTGCCGCCGAATAGTCTTTGGCGATCGGGTCCTTGGGATGCCCAGTACAAAGAGTATGAGAGAGCGGCAATAAACGCCGGCTGCCGGGTTCTAGCCTCTAATAGTACGACGCCAGCCAATTTGCTTTGCCTTGTTAATCCTTGCAATCCTACTGGTGACTATATGCCATTAGCACGCGTGAAGGAATGGATATCGGCCAATGCTGCCGACCAAGCTGTCGTCATTGTTGATGAGTCGATGCAGCCATGGTATGGTTCTAATTTCCGGCAAGAATCGTTAGTCTCGGCCAGTGAGTTTGCAGCAGATTTATATCAAAGCCGTGGTATACGCCTTTATGTCATGCACTCGTGGACGAAGTTGTGGTCATGTACAGGCTTGCGTTTGGGCTCGGTTGTGTGCCCGACAGCCGAGGATTGTCAGTCACTTCGCAGTCGTCAAGTGCCATGGTCTGTCAATGGAATGGCTTTAGCGTTTCTTGACAACGTGTGCCGTGACACTGCCTACCTCGACGAGACATGGAGGGTAACATCTGAGTGGCGTGCTTCACTAGTTGATAAGCTACGTTTGCTCAACAAACGACTGGGTGGATCCGAGTGGCAAGTGCACGGCCAGGAGTTTCTCTCTTGGGTCTGGCTTGATGTTGGCTGCGAACAACTTGCCAATGCTATGATAGAACGAGCTCGCGTGGCTGGTCTTCCAGTACGTAGCGGTCAACCTGGCTACCATCGGCCTACGTTTGTTCGTATAGCTGTACGCGAGCCACAGCTTGTAAATGCGCTTATTCAGTCATGGGAAAGCTTGACTTCTGCTTAAATATTACTTTGCACTAATAAAAATATAAGCTAGTCATTAATAACTGTAAATTGATACAATTGAATATATAAATTTAACATAGCATGTCGTAAAATAAAACATTCTTAGCTAAACGTTCATTATAATTACGTATTTTAAACATTTTAATTTTTACAAAATCACTATCTGATTTATATTTAGTATGGCAATGATGATGCAACAGTCTTGTTAATTACTTTATATTGTCTTTTAGATCAAGGTGCACTTGGTGTTTTTAACAATAGAACAAATACAGTATCCATCACAGCTATATTAAAATAAGCATTATAATAAAAATATAGACCAAGATAGTTAAAACTCTTGTACTATCAGAAATTAAGACAATAATTATAAAGCAGTAAGTTTTTATAAATAATGACATCCATTATTTTATACAGATGGTAACAGAAATACACTAGACTTTGTTGGATTGCCATTGCAAACCATGTTGCTTTATTTTTATTATATACATCAGCCCAAAATGTCAAAGCTTTATAAAATAATGAAATGCACCTGCTATTTAATTAAAGAATAAACGTAGAATTAAAAGACATAATCAAGATTACATATTTAATGATTAATATGCATTCCGTAGACCCACGTGTGTGCGTTTAGCGTAAAGGTAAATAATTCCTCAGTATTATTCAATAAATTAAATTTACTAGTTGCAATAAAAAAGAAACAGACTAGATTAGCTCAAAAAGATGTGCTATGCATGGCGTGTAACATGCATGCATATTTTAGTAAGAGCAAACGTCATTGCAAGGCAAAGAACTATTTACTCAATTGAACAGTGTGATGGTTTAATAAAAATAAAATGATGCAACATGCAATAGGTGTATTACAATTCAAAGATTGCTGTTCTATTTGCACTATCATCATTTGATGTAACATGTCTAAATACTTTACAACTAATCAAAACGCGTATGATATTAGTTGAAGTTGAAATAACATTTGATAAAATAAAAGGCTTTTTACACTAAATTGCTGAGCATTTTTGTTGAAATAATCTACAAGTATAAAAAGAATAAAATAATTGCGATTATTAAATATAGCTATTATAATATACAAGTGTGGTCCAAGTAAACAGAAACAAGATAGAAAAAAATAGATCACATAACAGTTTGATGTGCAGTATGACAAACAAGCAGCAGAAGTAATGAAGAACGATATGGAATCGCAATCATATGGCTTCTATTAATATTTTATCAATCTTTCTACACATGGCCAACAGCAACAATAATCAGCCTCAAATGTTCCAAAGAAACCAAATGGTATGTTACATTGTTTATTTAAATGTTTAAAATTGCAACTACTAATACAATGTTTTGTTATATTTAATCAACTCTATTCTATGGAAATGATAATAACATTACATTACATTAATGTTTATTGTAAATAATCATTTAAACACAAATTAATTCAATCAACTCGTCAACTATTTAAATCGTTACAATCGATTGCGTAAATAATTGACTACCTCGGCAGATTAAAGTAAATATTAATCATACACACTAATTAACAAATTACCGCTTTCCTCACTTTTAGCATACTTCAACATTACTATGTCTACTCAAATTGTTTAATTAATTGTTTGTTTTATTCTATATTATATTTTGTAACACTACGACATCACATTATTGGTGCTGTAGCAACAACAACATATTGTTTATAATTTGCTCCTAAAATAAACATAAATACTATAAATAATTGCATGTTATTTAAAAGAAAAGTATACAGTTTATTTAAAAGAAATGAAAAAAACACTATTATTAGACTAATCTAAGCATTATACTCAATAAAACACTGCTTATTATTGCAGATACTTTCGCTCTTGTACAATTTCAAGATCACTGTTTGGCTTATTGGACTGTGTTTTGTCAATAAGCGATTGAAGTAGTGAAATGAATTTAGCACGGTTGTTCAACGAAAACCCCTTTCGCCACTTTTCATCTTGAACTACGATAACAACATCTTCATTCTGACGCACGCCCCACATGCCACGGCGCCAGTCACTGGACCAAAAGATAAAACTACGGAGGGCCGGGCCACTAGAACTGCGATCCTCCCAGCTAAGTCCCAAGTCGTCGGTTGGCACAACGGCCATAATTTTTTCAACGGGAAATGAGCGCGATAGACCAGTCATATAGTAGTCATATAGTTTAAGTCTTCTACTTGTTAAACAGGCAAAGCGGTCCTTGTAAAGCACCAATTCACCTTTACGGTTAACATAGGCGCCAGCTTCGCTAGCATGTACTCCCATATTGTTGCGGCTACTGTCATCAGTATAAGAGTTGCTTTTTCCTTTGATGCTGAAACGGGCCATGGTGAATAGATATTGCTGTGAAAAATAACGACCTGCAAGAAAAGTGAACAAGAAGCGGATTTAAAAGTAAATAGAATGACGATTTGAATGGGAGGAAAAACATGCAGCACTGCGTAACCAAATTGGCCTTTGCCGTAATGATGCCATGATCACTGAAAACAGCACGAAAGATGAGTAATTTATAAAACTAGTCTACTATTTCGGAAACAGGCTAATAATTCTTTATTAAGACTTTCACGCTGACATCTTTTCACGCATCCAAACTAGCATTGCTAAGATAGTATTATTTAATTAAAATACCACTAAGCAATTATATTTACATAAAACTAATTGATATTCGTTTTTAAAACAAATGCACTCAATTTCTTTAAAGCTATTGATAAATGTGGATTTGCAATAAAGGTCAGTAATAATTCATTCCAAAACGTTAATTCCCAATCTAGTAAAGTGCCAATGCCAAATGGTGTGTCATCAGATCAATGACATCATAAATACGACTACATAACATCTAGTCCTTGGCAAACTCACGGTTAATTGTAATTTACAAGAGTACGAAAGTCTTGGCCAAGTCCCGACCGAAAGGATAAGCGATGTACTATTGCCATATTTGGTAACTGTAATTACCCGGTTCTCTCCGCACCAAACATTTCAAATTGTGCTTTTCGCCATATTACATGCGTTATTTTTTAACAATCATCACGTTGCACTTTCATACCGTATTGCAGGTCCTACACCGAGTGCAGCATGTACTTTACGTTTTGATTTGATAGACGTTATGCTGGCCAGTCATTTAATTCTAAAATTGTTGAAAATACGACATATTCACAATTAACTGACATAAATCTAATAGAGCCATTATAATGCCGTTTAGTATTTATCTATATTAATAGTTCGGTGCGATTAATGGTCAAATGACTATATTTGATAGCATTCTTTCTATTGAACATGATGATGAGTGGTGAATGATATCAATCAGCAAAATACTCATTATTACAGATTTATTGTTCAATATGCATATATCCAGTACACATCCATATCATTGCCATCTTATGATATAGTAGACACATTCTATCTATTATACGCACCAGCAAAAGCCATTTATACACTAGACTATTTAACTGATACTCTCCAATGCAATGCTGTTTTTAATTTATTAAATACATGAAATAAAAAGAAAACTTTGTTTCATTAAGCAAGCCATGGTACTTGTACTAGACAGCTGCATGCAGAAAAGCAAATTTTAAACAATTGTCTACAAACTATTTCATAGCTACTAATTTAGTCGTTACCTAGATTGCCGTTAGTAAGCACATCTTTAATTCACCTGCGTATATAGAATAGAAAACATTTATTTGCAATTTACTTGTTATTTAACAACTTGGCGAGTATTTTAGAGAAACATCTTAAAAGAATCTATACTAAATACAAGTTACTTTGAGAATAATAATAAACATCTATTTGAATAGTGAATGCTTTGAATATTTAAATAATCATAAATTTGCTTTTATAGCAGTGACACTAATATGGTTTTGAAAAGGCAGATTAGTATAATTATTGCTAAGAATACAGATTCCTTGTAATTTAAATATTTACAATATATGGCGTTTAAATTAATATTTATTATTACATTTAGGTGTTATAAATTCATTTCTAATCAGTAGACTGCAATATTATTGATAAAATAATCATGTATTACTTATTTAATAGCTAATTCTGTTAGAAAAGTCATCGTTGTTACAAATACATATACACCAACAAAATAATAATAATAATACAATTATCTTATAAACTAGATCTTTCTACTCTTTTGATTTTTACTACCATCATGAGTGACACTGGTAAGCAAGTTTTGCTTCACACCTCATTGGTAAGATAAATACTACTATCTACTGCTGCGGTGCTGATAGTCTGTGCTTATTCGGTGTAGGGCGACATTACGTTTGAGCTGTACTGGGATCATGCACCACGTACTTGCGAAAACTTTTATGAATTGGTAAGCTAGACGCTGGCATTCTTTGCTAGCCACGCTTACATTTACTTTAAGGCAAAACGCGGTTACTACAACGATGTTATTGTAAGTGTTAAATGGCTCATTTGGTTATTAAGCAGGTCTAATACAAAATGTTTAGTTTCATCGTATTATAGAGGTAACTATTAGTGAATCTACTATCTAGCAATGCCAACAAATAGCAACCACAATAATAATAGAACTTTATGGTTCAAGGCGGTGATCCTACAGGCACCGGGCGTGGTGGCTCCTCCATCTACGGGTAGAGTACAGCAAATATCTATATATTGCCAAACTGCTTACAAACACCGAGTTTAGAGGAAAGTTCAAAGATGAGATTACACCAGAATTAAAGCACACCGGTGCTGGTATTCTTAGTATGGCTAATGCAGGCCCGAATACAAACGGCAGCCAGGTGAATTAGAAATACATGATAGATGTCGTCTATATACTAATAAGTAGTTTGTAGTTTTTTATTACATTAGCACCAACGGACTGGTTAGACGGTAAGCACATCATTGAGTGCACCATACAAATGTATTAATGCAGTTGATCCCATCATATTATAGGAAAACATACAATATTTGGTCGTGTAGAAACTGGTATGAAGGTGGTGCACCGATTAGGTGTGGTGGCCACTGACAGTAAAAGTCGGTATGTATACAGCTTGTCACTAGAATATTATAGAAAAATAACGCTTTATTATTACTAGTCCTCTTGAAGAGGTCAAGATTATTCGCGCAGAAGCCATCTAAACAAAAACTGAAATAAAATGCTCATTGTTTCTAGTCAACGCGATGCAGCACATTGATGTACATGTAGCGCGAAAATATAACGTATAATTGGCGGAACCATACAAACTGACTGGAATGTTCCCGCATTGCTTGGACACCACGTCGATAGTCGTCGATGGATGCTACAAACAGCAGTTTGTCGTCTTCTCGTTCCAGTGATGCTCCGATTACATAGCGAATCGGAACAGAAAACATAATATCAAGCATTGCAGCGTACTTGCGTAGTAGCGGAATGGTAACAAGCGTGTAAGTTGGCATGTTAACCGAGCTTAGTCGATGCGATGTTACTAGCATGTGTCTAATATTGCCATACGTTACATTTAATCGATACTCCGTAAGCATTACTTACCGAACACTGCGCTCAAGTGCAACATGATTTAAATGGCCAGAAATACCACGCCAGTCAAATGTAATTAAACGAGAGATCTGATGGCGTGTAATGTGTTCTTCTATTATACGGCCTAACAACGCAGTGTTCCAGCGTGCATTTGGGCTGTCTTGAAAGTCGGGATGGTCAAGAACAACAACATGGGCAATATCAATGCCTAGAACAGCACAGCTCTTTTCCAATTCGCGCATACGCTGATCGCCCAGTCCTTCATGGTCACCTACACCAGTACACGATTAGATGGTGCATTGCAAGGGCAATAGACGCAGGACCCACCTTTAGTTACACACAGCAAATGAATCTCTACATCAGGCTGGCGATTAAGAGCAAGGATAGTAGGCGAAAAGAACATGCATTCGTCATCGGGATGAGCGGTAACAAATAGTACGCGTGTTTTTTCTTCTGCACCACGATCGTTGCGCAGAAAGGTTATTGGCAACTTGGGATGTTTGTAAGAGATGCGCAAATAAAGCGCAACAGCGCAGATAATAATAACTCCAAGTACAAGCATGGCGATAGAGAAAAGAGGTCGTGTAGGTACACAGTTGGAGCGGCAATAAATTACTGAAATGGTAGCAAAGCGAATCTGAACACCAATTAAAAGATCGATTGGTGCAATAACTAAGACATTTAAAGCATAAGTGTATACCACACATTGTTAATATGTATATATACATGTATGAGTATATAAATAGATGGCTAGATAATATGCCAATTTAAATAGATAACTTGCAAAAATAACCACTAGTAAATTTTATTAGTACCTACACACTAAAAATGAATAGTAAAGTGAATCTATATTGTACCAATCCACACTAAATCACGTGACTTTCAAAGTGATTCAAGCCAAAATGTTTTCGCCCGGATTCGAACCGGGGACCGTCTGTGTGTTAGACAGACGTGATAACCGACTACACCACGAAAACACCACAAATTTTAAGCCAATATTTACTATTCATTCCAAAACTAAAATTGACAAAATATTACAATTGAGCAGTTTAGTAATTGAATATAGATAATATACGGCATTTGGAACCATATAATAATATTTTATGCATGATTGAATAATAAATTTAAGCTATATAGTGTAAATTTAACTTAATTAATACTACATGTATCATTGCATATCCAGTATTCCTTTAGCACACTGCTACACCTTTTAATGACTTACTAATAGCTTATTATTCATCTAGAATAAGTAATACGTTAATTGTTTATTTCTGGGATATAGCTATACTTATGCTAAATATCAGTAACATAATAATAAATATTACTTTTACTAATCACCTAATATAACTATTGGTACTATCATATTGTAACAGGTATTGCTAACAAATAAGCAAAGTAGCCAAAGGAGTGTCGATACAATACTAATGTATTTCTACTCTGCCTTAATGATATACTATGATTAATAATATTGTTTATTAAATGCATTTAGACCACAATTTGTATACGTGTATATA
This sequence comes from Syncephalis fuscata, assembly GCA_025786725.1. Lineage (NCBI taxonomy): Eukaryota > Fungi > Zoopagomycota > Zoopagomycetes > Zoopagales > Piptocephalidaceae > Syncephalis > Syncephalis fuscata. The sequence goes on along the minus strand of JAHLTZ010000007.1, from coordinate 716,886 downwards.
CCTTGTAAAAAGTACTGATTGGTAAATCAAATGATAATAGTATTATTAAATAGATGTGTTAATGATTCGAATATAATAAATGATTTGTATATTGGTTAGCTTTGTTTATTTTACACTGTTGTCAATATATCTTTAAGTTTCTTTTATATATAATATACGTATTAGTTGTGGAGTAGTCAAGGCTGTGACACGCTAAACAGAACAGTCTATAACAAGGTTGTAACACTATAGGACGGTATTATAATGACGACAAGTTATTATTCTTAGCAGCTCAACCGCCAATTTAGTTAGAATAATTAAGATAGTAGGCGTAGAAACATACACACACACAGTCATTGTTAAACACTAGGCTAATCTAAAATAAAATTGTCCCTAGTAAAAGCTGTCCGTTTTGCTGATTCACTATCCGATCCTGATGCAAACATATGGTCGTCTTCGTACATCTTAATCGGTGATGGTCCGCGTGAATGACTCAATGGATAATAGTTAGTGTCATCCATCAGGTTATCAAGGCTACTATTATCATTATTATCATGGCCTATACTGCTATTGTTGCTGCTAATACTATGGCTATCAAGGCCAGTTGCATCGATATCCACCGGTGTTACATCTTGCATCCATTTGGTCGAAGAATTGGGGACATAGGGCACAGCAGATGACAGGTTAGAGGACCAGGTACTGCCTACGGCATCTGGATACGGACCATACGTTGATTGTGGTAATTGAGTCCCCCATCCATCCATTATATCGTCATTATCCATAGGTGCATCATCTTCCACAACAGCAGCTGCCACCGCTGCTTTCTCCTCTTCCTCTTCTTCTCCACTGGCCGGATTAGTCAACCAACCAAGATCTGTATCATTGCCATCTGATCCTTCACGTCGTTTATAGAAAAGTAAATAAGCCGATCGTGTCTATATTATATATTATATATTATTATTGTTATTATTGTTACAAATTAATATATCCCAGCTTACCATAACTTGATCTTCTTTCATCGACGTTACTGTTGAATCGTCAAAATCATACCAAACATTGGTGGCAATGTTCTTTGCATAGGCCGTGTAATGACCACCACCCAATCCACCAAAATGATTCTATTATTGCGTTACAATTAGCCATTAATTAATAAACACATTAAACAACTTACCGAAACAGCATATAAATCGTAAATAGCTGGCTTTTGTTTATCTTGTTCACTAATAACCCACTCTGACAAATCGAGTCCCCTTGATTAATGTAAATAAATGATATTAGTTATACAATCTTTTTAATAACTATAATGACAACTTACTCTGTTGGGAACTCGACTAGTTCGTCAATCTTATCGCGCCAACCACGCGACTGACCAAATCGTTTAAGATGCACGACAAGTGTATCCGGTAAACGCCATAAATCAAACTTCTTTGTCGCTTGTCGATGTTCTTTACACTCTGGACAGTACCATGAATCATCTTCACTTAACTGTTCAGCTCGTGTAAACTCTTCTAAACAACGCTGTAATGTTAAAGGACCTTGTGGTGCCGCCAACGATGCAGACACCGCATGTTTTGACTCTTTTACTGTCCAAAGTGCCGTACCAGCATTTATTGCTGATGACTGTGGATAAAGTTCCTCCTTCTTTTGGTTATATGAACCAGCAGCTAATAAACGCTCACAGGCTCGATCTGCCCAATGAATGACAATCGTATCGCCTGTTTGAACTAGTGATGACGTTAGTTCTGTATCCATCATTGTTTCTGCTGCTTCTGTAGCATTATTATCACTACTATCACTACTATCACTACTATCACTGTTATCGTTGTCATTATTGCTGTCATTTTCATTGGTATCTTGTGACTTGACTTCTGCTTCATCATCTGACAATGCAATTAATGGTGGTGATGGTGATGGTGACGGTGTCGCGGCTACAGTCATTATTGTAGTGGCTGCAGCTGTATCACTTTGGTCTTGCGTTGCATTAGGATTTACAAGGTCTCGTAGGCTGTTTCGTTGTACAGTGTTATATCCGCAAGCTAATGATTTCAATTTATAACTAGATGGTATCATATATGAGTCTTCAACAGCTGACATCTTGAATAGACCTCTTAATGGACGAATATCCGTATTCTGATACAGTTCGACTGGTTCCTTTGCATCTATATTCATCGTCTCATCGTTTGCATTGTCGTCCTCGTCCTCGTCGTCCCCAGCCTTTTCTAATGCTTCTTCAGTTATCTTAAATAGATTGGCTGTTGTATATCTTTGTGCGGCACATGTCACCGCTCGATATAGTTTATCGAATGAAAACGTATCTTGACGAGGCATAGCCACAATAGCTGGTACACCAAACAAATCAACACCTCTATATTGTGTTTGTCGCTGATGTAAAAGTGTGAATACTACCCATTCTGAATCAGCTGGAGGTGGATAGGCACATGGTAGTTCGTATGCATAAACGACATCCATCGATTGAATTTGTGAAACTGGTTCACTGTTTGTAAATTGATGATGAATTGCCGAGCGGAATTCTTCCAATATCTCAAGCTAGTCGATGTTTTAATAAATTAATATGGCTATATACTAATGTACTTTATTTGTTATACAGCTTACTTTATCTGGTTCTACATTCATCGATTCGCCCACAAGTACTTTTAGTGCCCGAATAGTACCACTTGCTGGCATGGATAGCTCCAACTAATATTTTAAATAAGCATAATTAAAAGAACATTATATATACTTGCCTTGACAGGCGGGCCAATGGAGTCAATGGCACAAATGTCAGTGCAATATTACGTAGTTTAATAGCCGGCACCGGTAAGGTCAAGTACATAAATGGATCAAAGGTCACTGACACTTTGTTACAGTCTGGACACACCAATGTGCTTTTATATTGGCCTTGAAACTCGTCGACTACTTTACTATCATTACGCGCCTTATGCATTTGCCAACGCTCAGCGGCCACTTCTTCGTCGGGACGGCCATTGGCATCGGGTATTTCCACGTATGGTTTAACGCGTACACGATTTAGATCTTCATGTAAACCATCAAGTAAAAAGGCAATAAATTCCTGAGAATCATGTTGTTGATAGCCAGAGAATTGTGGTGCAAAACGCTGTAATACCGACTAAATAAGTAAATAAATAGATAGATAAGTAAAATTAAAATAAAATTAGTTACCAATTTAATTTATTACTAATTCATAAATAGCAGTATCATTGTTAAAACTTACTTTAAAATCACGTGGTGCCATAGAACTAGATTCACCTCGCCATATACGCCTTAATAGATCACCATAGACATCGGCAATACGACCTTGCATGCCCAATGGATTATCACGATTAATATCATCACGATAGGTGCCATCTAGTTAATCAAGTACTATTAGCCATCTATTTAATAAACGTTGGTGTATTTACAATATTACCTAAAAAGAATTTTGTCATAGACCGTGTATTACTAAGACATTGTAGAGCAGAATTCATAAAACACGTATTGCCAAGGTTCTGTAAACCTGTAGTACCAACTGGACCTGTTCGTTTCCGTAGCCCACCGTATCCATAATGATCATAGTGATACGATGATTTAGACGATCCATTATTATAGTTGTATGAAATAGAAAAGCTAGGCTTCTTAGTGCTACTATTACTGCTGCTGCTTGTGGGCTTTTGAAATGTATTTTGTGAAAACATCTTCTCTATATCCATAGTACCATTTTCATCATCTGCCGCGTCATCGTCATCATCGTCATCATATAGTTGTAAATGCGATGACATATTCACGACTGAACTATTCATTAGTGGTGGCAAATCCGATACAAGCCAACCGCCATCGACCTTTGGTGTCTCTACGGCAATACGCGCACTTTGATTTAAGAAAGGCTCATGCCATAATAGCTGCGTTGGATCATCGCTAATCCGTTGAAGGCCTGAAAGTCGAGTTGCCGCTATGGTGACTGCATCTTTACTTAATGATTCTGGTACATTGTATAATCGAATGGGTGTAGTAATCTTCAGTACTTTTTTGACCTTTGCTTCAAGCTGACCAATCGTATTTTGTTTTGAGAGTTGAATTGTATTTACACTGCCTGTAACTTTGTATAAAGCAACACGCAGTAAAGTATACACAGGAGGATAAAGTTCTACTACTCCAGGTTGATTATCAGCCTCTTGAATTATTTTTCGCTTAATTGCTGGCGTATTACAGCCATACCTAGTTATATTGCAATTTTAATAATAATAGTAATGTTAGTCAATAATCGATATATTACATTCTAATTAATCTAATAAATAGTTAGCTTACCAGCTTGTAAGAATATACCATGCATCTTCAGGCACATAGTCAATAATATCACCTGGCGATTCCATGACCGCTAATTGCCCGCAGTTTTCATTATCAAATAATACATAATTATCTATGGGTCCTGGCAGTGAAGGTGCACTGGGATCGGATACATCGCCTTCTACGTGGTCATTGGCCGATACTTTATACCAATGACAATAGGAACGCCACTGGCCAATCCACTTTTTGGTAATCAAATACCAAGTATCGCCGGCATGCATAGGTCGATTTATTAGCGGCGTCACCTTCGTTAACTGTTCAACTGGAGATGGTGCCACTTCTGTAGGTGGATAGGGAGCAATTGGTTCATCTGTCGCTATTGACTCCTCACTATCCGATGGTGTCCATTGTGTAAAATCAATGTCATCCTGATTATCTTGATCGGTCACCGCTGAGGCCAATTGACGTTCAAGTGTTGCATCCAATTCCGCGTCATCATTTGACAAAATTGATGCACTGCCACTTGACACAACCAATGGTTCGATTTGAATTGCCTCCGTTAATTCTTGTTGTTGCATAGAAGTAAGTGTAGTAGTAGTACTATTGACGACTGTAGAATCGGTAATGACGGCTACGGCGGCTACATTGCCAAATTCAAATCCATAACTTGCCGCGACCTTTGGCGAAGGTCCCGACTCGGAATGTCTTGTTCGGTCGCGTGTATCGTTGCTTGAAGTGGCACTACACTCGCTCGTGGCATCGTCAACGCCGCTTTGTTCCAGATGTGGTGACGATGGCGATTCACGAGCACGTTTTGTGGCAGTTGGATTTAGTTTCGCAGCTTCATCCTGGTGGTCATTTTCATTATTGAGCATTGGTGAGTTGTCTGTCGTGTTTTCAGATGGCATTGTAGGTGATTCTCCAGGACTAGCTGCCGCTAATATCCTAAACCATACACAGCCTTTTAGATAATATATATATATATATATATAGATGAATGAGTATTAAAGTAAGTATTGTCAATTATGTAACGTTGTTATAATCTAAAGATTCCCACCAATCCTACCTGTTACCTTGTTTAATAAAAATAAAGTAATAAGATGGACTAAGAACACGAATAGTGGCGGTAGTCAAGATTCTTAACAAAGTAAGTAAATAAAGAAAAACAAGAAGTTTTTTGTTGTCTTTGATAGCCGAACCATAAATGTGTAATCAAATAGAGCCATTTTATCATAATTTTAATCTATTTATTGAAATGTGTTGTATTTACACTTATTGAGTGAGTATTCAGTGGGTATAATAAAATTGATGTGTTTGTTGTTTAAAATAGACTGTAAACATGACAGCTAGTTAGTCATAACTGTGTTGCATGGCATCGATGACTATACCACACCATGGCCGGGATTGTTGGTGATTTATTGATACTATGTTTATGATTTGCCAATAACAGTGACTCAAAATGTACTATTAAGATATGTTAGTGGTAGTAAACAATGAAAAGAACATGAATAGCAGCGAGTTGCCATGAATGTGTATATGTGTAATAAGTAAAAGAAGCAAAGTGTCAAAATTTACAATAAACCAGCTAATGCCAAATAAACAAAAGTTTAAATAAATGTGGTCTGTAGAATGGATATACAATGGAAAAGAGATGAAAAAATGACACTATTCATAGAAAGATTATAAATAAATTAGCTATTACCAAGTAAAAGATTCTTAAACTACTATATAATATCAGTACTTTTATGGTAATGATTATTTGGAGAGCAACACGGTACTGTCACTATGTGATGATGATATAAATCAAAATAGGATAGCATTGTTACAGTAGATAGAATAAACGGCATGAATATAGTAATTATATAATATAGTTGATTAGAATATTAGTAATTGTATAAACTTGCTTTATTTAAAAGTTTTTATTATTTGAATTAAAGTATAGTGGCATGAATATAGACAATAAATTAAATGGACTGTAGAATACTTATATCTTAATTATATTATTAATATGTAATAAAATAAAACCAATTTGTTTATTTATTTACTTATTCTATTTTTAAGCAGTCAGTGTTGTTTTGATTCAATGATTTTGATTTCAATCCAGCTAATTGGCTAATACGATACAATACAAAGTTGATTAAATAAGCAAGTTTTGTGTCAACTGGAATCTGCTGTTTTTTCAATTCGGCCAACAGAATAAATGGTAGTTGCAAGTCACTATCGCTTACGTTGTAGGCTTCTAGTGGTATGGGTACAGAATTGGACCGATTAAAGTCACGCTGAACGCGACATATAGTCCAGCGATAAGCGTAGAATATCCACCAAAAGGTGTATTTATCGGGAGATAATTCTAGCTTACGTATACAGTTGAGTACGTGTATAGTGCCAGCTAGATTATTGGAACGTGCTACTAATGACATAGCACAATTCCATACAACCAGTGATTGTTCAACACCTTTCTCGTGCATTTCATGTAGATATCTTTCATACCGGCAATATCGCGGGCCCGTGCATAGCCTCCAAGTAGAATACCGTAAAGATCGGCTGAGGGTGTCATGTTTAAAGAGCGCATTTGGCCCAGTAGTGTCTTGGCCGCATCCCAATCCTTCTGTCTAACGCATGCCTGGACCAGTATCGAGAATGTGTGTTCGTCAGGATAGACATTAGCCATACGCATCTTAGCAAGCACTTCGTACGCTTCTTCTTTATCTCCACGGCGGATAAAATGATACGTAAACATATTGTATCCAATAACATCAAGCTTGGGACATAACGTGCTAATTTCGGCAAACATCATACGCAACATTGCGCTAGTAACCTTATTTGATTGAGCTACTGCGTTTAGCATGGATGTGATGCTAAATGGGAGCGCTGTAATACAACGTTCTCGCATACGTGTTAACAGCCATTGTGTTATGCTTAGACGGTCATACTTGGCAAATTCCGCTAATAAAACATTATGTGCAAAGACCGAATCACCTAGATTAAATTTAATACTATCATTTGGTTCTAAATTATTTGGTAACATATTTTCGGGTAATGGATGCATTTGATGTAATATCATAATTGCCCTTTCAATTTGATTTTTACGTATCATGTGGATTAGTAGACTTGCTGCCGTACAGGCATCCAGTGGTTGGTTTTCGGCGAGGTAGCGCTTTCTTGCAATGTTAATCACTTGCTCTAATCTGTTAGCTCCTAGTAAAGCAGTTAAGCGAAAATGCCAAATATCGTTACTTAGTGGCGGTGCTCCTTCCTTTTATTTCGCCAATAAAGCCAATCGAACTTTGCTTCAATCTCGTTGTAGCGTCGTAATTGATATAGACCCCACATGTGTGTTATATGGTCTAATTCGGTCATTGATACACCCATTGCTGCCTGGTCCGCACTCACTAAACATACACGCGACGCTGCAGCGGCCAGACCCAGAACATCAACTGTTTGATGCATAAGATCGCGTATTGCAGCAAATAAAGCCGGTGATACTTGCGCCAATGCATTCGAATCATTATGAACTGCCATGTAGGCCGTCCATATAGCGTCCAAGTCGTAAAAGCCATGCTTTTTTGTTATTCTTGCCAAGTGGCGAACGCGACGAAGAGACAAACTATGTGCATGAGTGTTTCAGTGTTTAACTCGTCCGATGTAGGTATATCTATAGTATCTGTAATGATTGGTCGGCGTATTTTGGGATTTCTTCGCCCAGTACGCGCAACAGATGGCGATTTATCTTTTGTACGAGGCAGCTTTGCTAACGATTGAATCATTTCTGTTTGAGATTCAAGTAAAAAAGATAAGTTTTGCCGTACTGGTCTTGTTCCGGCGGAAAAGCTGCGTGTTAGACAGCGTTTGTACGCTATTTGTGAGATCTCGGTACAACATTGCATGTTATTGCTTGGGTGTATTGTCTTTCTAAACCAAAGGTTACTGTAACCATCGTTTCAACATCTTGAAGGTTGTAATGAATGGCTTTTAACACACTCTTCTGTACATTACAGCCACTACGATATATAATATTGCATGTAAAGGTAGAAGAATTAAACGTCAGTAAATAAAATAGGGCCAGTTTTGAAAAAAAATATGAAAAATGTCAATAGAAAAGATGTGTTACATCATGCTTGAACAGTCATATACAAGTTAGCACTTGCCTAGTAAATTTATATGTACATTTGATCTGTATGGTAAAGCTGTTGCGTCGTTGATAAATCTATTTATATACGTTCATTCCATTGATCTGAATGTACAGCGTAAAGTATGTTGATATAGTTTATCTTTTAAAGTATTTTAATGCCACTTACTATTCTACTAATGACATGTTCTGTGATCACACTTATCTTTAATAGTAAACGAATTTTATTATATTTCTGTTAATCTTTTCATACTCGCTATTTAACTTGATCTGGCCTATTTATACCGAGTTACTGGGCCAATAGGCTTTTATTATTCACACTTACTCATTTACTGTGCTATTCCTTTTTACCTTGCATCATTATAAATTTACTCATACGAACTGTACAGTCTACAGTCTACAGTCTACGTCCTTGCACCTTCCTTTATATTCTTTACACTTGACAACATTTATGTATGCATATATATATATGTATTCCTATTGCTCGTTACTCGGTAGTAGCACTAATAAATACTAATGGATTGCTGCTGTTGTCTCATGCTATTTATCTCTTATTCAGATATTTAGTATATATATTTAAAGATAAAACACTATTATTGTTGTCTGCGTTTTGTTATTATAATTCAAGTAATAAAGACGTTTTTAGCAGAAGAGCAGGCCTGGTACATACTAATAAAAGACAAAAATTACAAAAAACTACAAAACAATTAAGTGGTTTAATGTGATTTGTCATCCGAATCACATTAGTGTGGAGATGCGTGCTTGTTTCCATGTCTACCATAATCGCGACAACAACTTCTACCACTTTATTGCCAATTGTCTCTAAAAGGACTGATCGTCTTATGTGTTAGCCACGCTTGTTGCAGTTCTAGGTTGGCTATTGTCTTTCCACTGGGCGCCTGCCTTCATAGTCTATTATACCATTGACAATAATTCCGACTTGGCTATTATTGCTCAAATGACCGCTTATCCACCAAAACTGTCACCAGAACAGCTGAATGAGCTGCTGGACACAGCCTTGGACTGGGGATCAGCTCACGGCCTTATTGTCGGCGCGCCAAATGAACCTTCTCAACGACTGGTGCATGCGCCGCTTGCCTTGTTGCCGTCGCCGTTTCCTCGTGGCTGTTTTGAAGAAGCACGGTCGCTACAGCCACTGTTCAATGAATTGATGGACCGCGTATCACGCGATGACGATTTTCTAGTCAGCATATTTGAAAGGTAGTGGTGCTTATTATGTTGTTCTACAGCTAGCTATAAACAATCAATTATAGTGTTTCCAAGGTTGATACATTTACAGGTCGCTTGTATGATATGTATAAAAAAGCTAAAGAGCAAGGTATTACTCAGGTAGACTTAATAGCTAGAATAGCGTCACAGATCATATGGCTAAGCTGGCAATAGAACATCACGTTGGGCATGCACCGCTCCGATTACTTACTGCATTGGCCGACGGATGCAGCACAACCGGTTATTAGACAGGTGGAAATTAATACAATTGCTGCATCCTTTTCTGCCTTGGCTGTTCGGACAAGTCAACTGCACCGGTAATTGCTATTGTAATGGATTACAGCTGATAATAAGCAATTACAATAGATTTGTCATAGACCGAGGACTAGATGCACAATTTAATACTACAAAACTGAGCAGTTCATTGCAGCATCATATACCAGAAAATCATGCGTTCGAAGGACTGGCTAAAGGGCTGGCCTTGGCCCATGCGCTTCTAAATATACCAAAGTACGATCGGTGGTTAATAGTATAGTTTTAATAGTACTAATGATGTATAGTTCATATGTGCTTATTGTTGTGCAGCCTGGTGAACGTAATCGATTTGATCAGCGATGGATTGAATACGCTTTGTGGGAAAAGTATGAGCATACAATGCAGTCAAGTAATAGCGACTAAATGCCTACTAGACATAGAACACCTATGATACGGCGCACTCTCGATGAATTGACAGCACGAGCAACCTTGGATCCAGTCACTAAGGCTCTTCATATGCAAGTCTATAGCCTGCGTCGTTATTGCTGACATGTGTTATTAACGATCATTATCACCATTATTACTATGATAATTAGAGATGGCATGGAAATATCAGTTGTATACTTTAGATCCGGCTATGGACCCGATGATTATACGAATGAAGAGGTTAGTGCATATATAGAATTTATTATATTTATTATAACAAAATGTAGGCATGGGCCACTAGATGGATGCTAGAGCAATCGAGAGCAGTTAAATGTCCATCAATTGCATACCAGCTGGCAGGTGCAAAGAAAGTACAGCAAGTTTTGGCGGCACCTGGCATGTTAGAACGGTAGGCTATAGTGCAGATTAGTAAGCCTACTTACCGTATACTATGCATAGATTCTTCCCCAATGATCCTGAGGCCTGTCGACGTATGATGGCAAGTTTTGCCGGCATGTATTCGCTGGACGATACAGAGGAAGGAGTGAAGACGCTAGAGATGGCCTTGGCTACACCAGATGACTTTGTGCTTAAGCCTCAGCGCGAAGGAGGCGGTAAGTTGATTAGCAAGTTACGTCATTTATTAATGATTGATTGTAGGTAATAATATTTACGGCCAAGATATTCCCCCGCTACTTAACACATTATCGGTTAATGAAAGATCGGCCTACATTTTAATGGATTTAATCCGACCACCACAACTACACAACTGGCTAGTGCGAGATGGTAAAGCAACGGTTGCCAACGTGGTTAGTGAACTGGGCATCTATGGTATTTGGTTGCGGTAAGTGATATTGCCGCAAGGCTAGTGAGGATGATGATGGTGGTGCACGCCTCGGCTATAATAAAGCATGGCTTTTTTTATTAGGCATGACGACCATTTGGTACTCAATGAACCGGCTGGCCATTTACTCCGTACCAAGTCAGAAGACACACAAGAGGGTGGTGTGGCCACAGGCTACGCTGTTATTGATAGCCCATTACTAGTGGAGGATGATGTTTATCGTCGTTGGCGTCAAACTCAGTAGAGTGCGCCAAAGCATTTACATGTCCGCTAGCGCGCATGATCGACAAGTTAATGCATATATAGAACAATGTGCTCGTGATACACACAAACACGAAACAAGTTTGGCTTTTTATAATAAAAATTATACTGGCGTGTTTCTGGTATGTTTCTGTCTCTGTATGAATGTGGTGCATGGATACATGCATGGATATATGCATAATAAATCAATAAACGAGTGAATAAATAAATGATCTTTGAGAGTCAAGGTCAGGTGTCGGCAATGGCACACAATGGCAATTTTGTAACTTGCTGCTCGTCTCAAGGAAAAATTGTCAATGCGCAATGACGTGCATGGGAATAGAGCATATGTTACGACTTGATCATCCAGACCGCATTCGTTGCACCAGCATAGCTGTATGCAAAAGTGGCTGCTTAAAGTTTAAATGCTTTATTGCTGTGTTGTCTTTCCTTGGCACAAAAATACAAGGTAGCCAAATAAAGATTACACGGAACAAGCATAATAATAATAATAATAATAACAGTACTTGGCACCGCCTTTATTGCTGCTTCTAAATAAATCTATTACCAAAGATAAACCATTATAACCGGGGAACATTGCCTCAATACGTTTCAAATGAGCCTTGCTATTGAAGACGTTTTGGTTGTGTGGGTATGTGTGTGTGCGTTTATGCGCGTAGCATGCGTTTAGTTTTGGATAAACTCGAAACAAGGAAGCGGCTGTGCACGCGATCTTCCATGTGTGTTCTGGCCGTCAATGTGCAGAATTCTAACCAAGCCGCAAGACAAAGAAAAATGCGTTTTACTTTTTATTGTAAGCTCGGCAACATCGGCCACAAAACCGTCGAAATAAAGAATGGGACAAATATAGAGTGCGTGGTGCTATTAATGATAATGGCGATGACGAAAAGGGCAACAACGTGAATGCAGGCAATAGTAACAATAAACAATAAGTTGCCAAAAATTATGGATTTCACATTTGTACATTGTATGAGTTGCCGTTTATTGTTCTAGGCTATTGTGCATAGTTCTAAATGAGTGCTGGTTTTCGTTATTTTTAACCTTGTTCATTTAAGCCACTTGTTTATAGGCCGCCTTTTCCTGATTCAAGTAGTGCTCGGTTTTATTTCTTGTTCTAAGTTGTTATTGGATTATTATCATTGCCATCAATATTTCTATTATAGCAGTGGCATACTTGCCTTTTACATCACGTATAGGTCCTTTGCATATTTGTGCTACATTGTTGCCATATACATCCATTGGTGCGGAAAGTTTTCTTCGTTATTTTCCTATCGAAACTCGTTTAATTAGCATTACGTCGACATCGGTAAGTAGAAAAATTGTTTAATAGTTGCAATTTGCGTTTGATTTAAATCTATTGCTGCACTTGAAAGCATTAATGTTGATGGATGTCTACGATGGTGTAGCTCATTCATGGAAACAAAAAAACCATTATATCACCTGCATCCCAGCGCGACGTTTGCTGGGAATAAATTGCATTGGCAGCGCTAGTCATGCTAAGTAAAAACTATGACCACGCAGTTGTCTTGGCTCGCCTCGCCATCATCTGCTAATGGCGATATTTCTATGTAGCTGTTGTGTAGCCATGTGTAAGATTTGGCGCAGTCTTTGGTTGGCTCTTTGGCCATATGACGAGACATACCTCACTTTATTTCTCTTACGCAATGTTAATACTTAACGGCTTGCCGGTTTTCGCCTTGCCTTGACATAGGACGAATAGCCGTAAATTTGCTTTTGATATTACCATTAATGGATGCAGCTACACGCATGGAAAATAGCTGTGTATTTTTGCTGAGGTAGAATTGTGGTAGTTGCAGTCATTGAAGTTATTGCAGTAAACATTGCAATGATTTTGTCTATTCAATGAGCGCGTAATTCTATGCATGCGTTTCTATGGAATCTGCCAACAGCGCGTTTAAGCTTCCATGAAATGTTTGCGTTGGTACTGTCCTTGTATTTTCTTTTCTCGCTACATATGTATGTACATCTGTACATACGCGTACATATGGATGTACTTGTAATGTGTGTACGTACTTATTATCACTTGCGGTTTGTTAATTCGTATTTCTGCACTCTACATCGAGATACACGCCTATACATGTGCGCTCTGCATTGAACTTGTGCCGACAAGTAAATTTGTTTGAACATTAGTGATTAGTTTATTCTATAGTTTATGACGTCACTCATAGTAATAATCTATTGCATTATTACTTTTCATTTACACAAAAATTAAAGATGTTGTAATACGTTTAACAGCGTATGCTGTTTTTTAATACGCCAAATGATTAATAATAATTGCTATAATCGATTGGGGATAACCGAATGACACTCGGATTCAAGGAATTGGCCAAGGCTCTTGATCGTTAGTGGCATTGTTGATTAACACCGATATTAAACATTATCACGATGCCGTATAATGGCTTTTTGGATTTGAATGCATGGTGGCTTGTGTGAATATGCATTTCAAACCATACTCACTCACTCACTACACGCCTGATTATTTGCCGGATTGCCTAGCCGCCCCTATTCTCTACATGTCTGTACATATTGCCCACACGCCATCACATCTATTGGTATCCATTCGTACATACACGCCACATTGATTTATTCATACCCAACTAATGGGCGTACACGCCTTGTATAAAGAGTGACTTTACACTTGAGACACAGTGGCTAAAAAGACACGACGGCCATTCTACTAAACTAACGTTTGTGTCGATTGTCATGTTACTCATGACAATTTCGTCAATCAATTGAATAGACAACTACTAGTGGAAATATGATTGCAAATATCGGCCAATATGACGTTAGTAATTGTATGAATATTTTTTGTGTTCCTTCTTTTCTTGTCCCTATTCCTTTTCTTATTAAATTATAATATGAATATGCTTAAATTTCAAATCTACAAGCTTTCATGCACTCCTATCATTGTTTCCGGATGTTGTTCATCATTGTCTAGCGTGGATGATGGGATCAATTGACCATGCCACGCCATTCACGACGTTTACTCGTCGGATCCAATCCCCGTTCACTCCACCTGACTCGGCCAACTCGTCTACACATGCGATGTACGAACTCGGTTATTATGCTCTTACCTCGGACGTTACATTAACCTTTGAACAAGATTTGCTGTGTTCGGTCCGATTTTACATCATAGCTGGTGCTAATTTGTTTGACTTCACTGTAAAATCGCATGATTAAAAGGCGCGTTTTATAAAAAGATCGCGTCTCTATTAAAGTTCATCATTTCTCGTATATCCCTTTTACCTCGTCTCGCCCTAAACTTCTACTACTAGTGTATATTCGCCTTTATTGAGCGTTTTTATTCACTTAGCTCGCTATTCTCTCCTCTCTCTACCTTTTCTTTATATCTTTCTCTTGATATTCTTATTTGCTCGCTATTTTATTCTTCGTTCAACCTTTGAACCATTCGCGTCTATCCTTACCTATTACTTTACTGCGTAACCATTCAATTATCATTTATTACTTCTTTATTTTTTTACATTTGGTTTAAATTTAAAAACTTTTTATTCATGTAAGTTTGATCACGGCTATTATCGGGGATCGAAGACTTTCCATTTACCTCGATCCATCATACGAATATTCCCTTTTCCGGTTATGCAACACCAATTTCTTCCATGGGCCTGTGTTCTTGTCTTCTGTGGCTGTATGGTCGATGAATTAGTGAGGCTCGACCGCGCACACGGTGCGTAACCCAGACACATCATCCGGTTGACCGTTAGTTGACCTGCACGTGTAATGATGCAGCAGTGATAGCAGCAGCAGCAGCATCAGCAGCAGCAGGAAAGGCAGCATCAGCAGCAGCAACGGGAACACTAGCAGCACCACTAGCAGCAGCAGCAGCAGCGCCGATAGCGGCAGCAGTAGATTGGCTATAGCACCTTGAGATCCTTTGCCATTTATTTGTACATCTGATCATGATTCAGGTAGTGCTGCATGTGCATTTGTTTCTTTTTCTTCTATCTAATAACACCTTTTTTTTGTAACTTTTTATTTCTGCTTTAAAAGATGCTTTATGCTTCTTATTTTAAAAGACTTTTTCAAAGAAAGAGCCTTGATAAGTATCCAATTGGCTTAGTAGTTGACTTGAACAAACGCATGGTGGTGCTGCAAAACGCATGCGTTCATCTGTTTACAGAAACTTTATGTGCATCCAATCTTCTACTAGGTTGGCTATAACAATTATCCCCGTTGCCGTGCTATTTTTTGTTCCATTGTAAATTATGTTTAACGCTAGTGCGGCCAACTTGCAATATTTGGGCCCTTTTTCATTATTGCAAATAATTTTTGCAGCCAAGTACTGCCCCTTGATTTTATCTTTTACGCATTGTAGTTGTATATCTTTTAACAAACGCTAGTCCCATCTTAAGTCTTGTCTTTATTAACCGCAGTTAACAAGTTGTTAATACTGATATCTTTAGTGTATCCCTTTCAACGCTCAATTAAGCAAAAAATACCTTGTTTTTTCTAAAGGTAGTGGTATCATACAAGTACACCAAAACACGTTCGTAGCTCTTTTGTAAGTGCTTACTTATTGAAGTATTTGTTTTTGTTTTTGTTCTTCATTTTCGTTAGCCGTCCGACTGCTTTAACATTTTTGTAAAGTAGTATATACGCTGTGCGTGTGTCTTGGAAACCATTGATGGAGTCAAACGTGCACTACTGGCCTCCTAATAATTCTAGTTCATTAAATAGCCAGAACAACAGAGAACCAAGAGCATCTATAAATATTTCTGATTCTTCTGCTGTTCAATCGCCATCGGAAAAAGCATCTTCTGTTAGTCGTAGTCCAACGCGTTATCATAGTGCAAGTCCTACACATCAAGTTAAAAAAAGTTACATTCAAAATAGTGATTTTTTTTATAACAATCAGCCATTGATTGAAGCTACTGCTGTTGTTCCTACTAGTATTAGTACTAATAATAATAATAATAATAATAACAATATTACAATCAATAGTAATATTAGCATGAGTTCTTCTACCTCTCGTTCGGTACATGGGCCATTGCCACCGCCGCTTCGTATTCAAAATAATTATGATTGGCACCATACGCAACATAATTTGCATTATAATCAGCGACAATCGCATCAACGGCCACATTCACCGCGTGGCGTCATGTCTTCTAATAGCTCGTCTATTAATACGCCGTTATACTCGCCACCACCGCCACCATCGACCACAATGGCCCAGCATCGCGAAGGAATGCACGTGCTCAGCAATAATGGCAGTATGCAATCTTCTGTTTGCTTACCGCCTCCTCGTGCCATGTTGCCGGCTAATATGCACGCCACGATGACGAGAGATGTGCCAGTGACCATTGCGCCAGCCATTTCACCTTATTCGGCACTTCAATCCCCGCCGCATGGAAATATGGTCAGTGTACTTTATTATTATTTCCATTTGTCTAAAATTATCCTATTTAGCATTTCTACCCAGGCCAGTCACATGCTTCTAATTTGAATCATCATCAACAACAACAACAGCGATTAAAACATCACCATCATCAGCAGATGCCACACCAATTGCAGCATGCAAATCCACCACCATCATCATATCATCATGAACAGGCAATGGCAGATCATCTAAGCCATGCGCCATCACATTTGCCTCTACAAACTATGCCAACCAATATTGGCCCATCAGGCAAGGACGGCGCCTTTTCTGATTCTCGGTAACTATTTATTATAAATACAAATATAAATATAATGTAAGCTAATTTAATAATTCTTATTGTGTTTTCATTAGACGGTACCAGCTTGTTGTCGTTCAACAACCTGTACGTGCTCGTATGTGTGGATTTGGCGAAAAAGACCGTCGACCAGTGGATCCACCGCCTGTTGTCAGGCTTGTTGTTCTTGATAGTAACAATCAACAAGATGAAGAGTAGGTTTAAATAACAACAAATTTATTGTAAATATTAAGCAAAAAATTATTAGAATGCAGCGCTCTCCTTTCTTTATTGTTCATGTAACATTAAGAGCAGCTGATGATCCAAGACTTGCATTGGATATTATTCAGCTTGAACCATCCGGCTCAAGTATGCATAGTGCAAACTCAGGATCGCGTGATAGCAGTGCCTATCCGGGATCAGGCAATGCAGGTGGTGCACCTGGTATGTCGGCCAGCAGTAGTACACGCGATTCACCATCGAGTACACCTGTACGCCGTACTAGCGGTGCGCATAATACTCGTGGCAATACAACAACCACGCGTGTTATGATGGGTACACTTGTTTCATCACCCAGCGTTCTTAAGGATGAGCGTGGCATTACTGGCTGTTTTTTCTGTTTTCCTGATCTAAGTATTCGTTGTGAAGGATCGTATCGATTACGCTTTACATTGGTCAAACTAAATCCGTAAGTCAACTAAAAATGAAATAAAACGTAGAAAATATTTAATTTGTTCCTATTATTTAGATTTGATGATGGCGATGACGAAGATTGTGATGGCAATGTTGTTGCCGAGATTGATTCTGATCCATTCACTGTTTATTCTGCTAAGCGCTTCCCCGGTATGACCGAATCAACCGAACTGTCAAAAGCATTTGCTCGACAAGGATTAAAGATTCCGATTCGTAACGACGTCCGTAAACGCAATAGCGATGCTGCGTAACCACTTATCTAAAGTCTAATATGACATTTTTTTCGTATTTACACATATGCACCTAGCATTTCCCTCTCTTTAGGCTATACCATCCTTTTAGTGATAATGGTCTCTTTTATGACCATTGAGTTAATAAGCCTTTAATAAGTTTTGTTCCTTGTGTTTCTTTCTACTTTCCTTGGTGTCTGTTTATACCATTATTGTTGCTTGTTGCAATAGTTTCATTAACAAGCACGTTACTACTTAAGTTTCTTTTACATTGATTACTGTTTATGCATGGTAATCCCATATGTTTACATGCAGCCAAATAAAGAACGGAACAAAGAGTAATTACTATTACTATCGTGGTATTGCCACAATTGCTATTATTAAGCCAAAATGATATGCTATTTCATTATTATACTAGTGTTAAGTTCATTGATTGCAGGCTTTTATTTTGATACAGATGCATATTGTAGGTTAATAGGAAAGAAATTGTAACATGCCATCTGCATATCACGGTAGTTGCTTCACATGATATTGATAAAAAACCATAAATACTGCTACAAAGTAGTAGATAAAAATTATATTAGTTATATGCATAAATAAGTCTTCAGCTTTGTATTTAATATGTTTTTATTACTGTGTGTTAGTTCAGATATAATTATATCATAAATATCTAACTTACATTTAAATAATCAATACCAATAAGTAACAACATTTGATAATTTCTACATTATCATTTAAATTTTTTAGTTTAGTTGCAAATTGGAAACTTATAAGCAGTCCAGAATAATGATTAGGTGATTGTTTGGTATGCATGAAATGGTTTAATACAACGGCTACTCCGTTATTATTTTTGGAATTATTAGACTGTCACAGTATACAAAGTCCCAAACTGAAAGTTACACCGTTGTTTCGTCATATTTTTATTATAAATAAACAATAAGACCAAAAAGAGATTAACTCAAAGCGTAATCCACCTAGTTCAAATTTACAGCGATGAATGTATTACAGCACAGTATGATTGATACATTATACATAACAAATTTATTATTATCATGTAATTACCAAATATGATAATTATAAATTATCCAACTCTTTTCCTGCTCAGAATCATAACTTAGCACGATTTAAAAAAATCTTGCTGTTTCATCAGTTGATTTTAAAGAGAAAACTTATCGCTTGCTATTGTTCAAGCTACCGTCAGTAACACAGATGATCCAACCTTACCTACTTTGACGTCCCGCTTTTGGGTTCTAGGCATATTTTTTACTATTGTGCTATCGTTTGCTAATCAGTTCTTTTGGCTTTGCAAAACTTCACTTAAAGTGTCGGCTCTGGTGGCCCAGTTGCTCTCCTATCCATTGGATATCCTTACGACTCGCACTTTGCCCAATCGCATTGCTGGTTCAGGCAGATTCTCGCTCAACCTTAATCCAAATCCCTTTAACATTAAAAAACACGTACTAATCACTGCATGTGCTAGTTCCGGTGCCGGTACCGCCCATCCTATTAATATTATCACGATTAAACGCATCTTCTACGGCCAGGATCTCGGCTTCTTTCCGTCGTTCTTGCTTGTCGTCACAACTCAATGCCTCGGTTAAGGTCTGACTGGTATGTTCCGCCGTCTCCTCGTTCGTCCAGCTTCTATAATCTGGCCAAACCTGCTCGTTAATGTGTACTTTTCCATACTTTGCACGATGTAGAAAATATTGCTCCTGGCCAAATGACACGTATTCGTTTTTTGTACTTGTTGCTTTCGGTAGTTTATATACTATTTCTTCCCGGCTACTTGGCCGCTTCTTTTAGTACGATCTCTCTTTTGTGCTATTTTGCTCCGCATAACAAACTGGTCAACCAGATTGGCTCAGGCATTCGTGGCCTTGGTCTATTGTCTTTTTTATTAGACTGGAACTACTTTACGCCCTTCCTATCATCGCCGTTGGCCATGCCATTCTGGGCTGCGGCCAACATCTTTGCTGACTTCGTTGTAGTTGTTTAAATTGTAGTTTTAATTGGATTTTTCAATAACATTTGGAGTTCTGCAAGCATGCCCATGCTCAACCTGCAGTTTAATGAAGAAAAATACGCAAAAATTGGCCCACCATGCATGTCCTTATGTTTGCCATGACTTATGGTGTCGGTTTTGCTAGTCTAGCTGCTGTTATCTTACACACAATTCTATATCATAGCAGAAAAATTATGGCTTGTTTCCACGATTCTTGTTTTGAAAATGATGATGTTTACGCTAGGCTGATAAACCGCTATGATGAGTGGCTGACTGATGGTATGGCCTTATGTTTGTTGCTAATACGGCAGTGGCCATTGGCGTGTGCGGCGTCTTTTATATTGATTTACTGTGGTGGGCTCTCATTTTTGCCGTTCTCCTTGCTGCTATTTTCATACTTCCTGTGGGTATCGTTACAGCCGTTACGAACATAAGACCTGGTCTTAGCATTATTACAGAAATGGTTATCGGGTTTATTCTACCTGGCTGTGCCATTGACAATGTCACTTTTAAAACATACGGCTACATCTCTATGAGACAAAATATTAGTTTTTTTAGCAATCTGAAGCTCGGCCATTACATGAAAATTCCGGCACGCCACATGTTCATTGTTCAGACTGTCGGCAGATTGATCGCCGGTCTTGTCAATCTTGGCACTGCTTATCTTATGTTCTATTTAATCCCTAATATCTGCCATGAAGATGAGCCGGTCTAGAACTGTTCCAGTGCTCATGTCTTCTATTCTGCCTCGGTAATTGGGGTGTCATTGGTCCAGACCGTATGTTTGGCTCATCTGGTTTGTACACTGCTCTTAACTGGTACTTCTTCACTGGCTTTCTACTTCCGGTGCCAGTGCAGCTACTGTGTCGTCGCTATCCCAACTCGTGGGCCAAATACATTCACATCCCAATGTTTATTAGCGCTGCTAGTCATATGCCATCTGTTCAACCCGGCATGCACACTACCTGGTTCATTGTAGCCTTTATCTTCCAGTTTGTTATCTACCACTACTGTAATGCTTGATGAAAACGACTCAGCTATATTTTATCGGCTGGCTTGGATTCTGGCATTGCACTTGCTGGCTTTATTATTTTTTGTCTTCCAATATAATGAAGTAAGCTGGAATGGTAGGGCAATCAACAAGATTGTCCAGACTTTAGTGTATTATAAACATCTTTATTAAAAAATATTTATATTGTAGTAGGATTAATATTGCAATAAGCTGCTTTTCTTGTAATAGTTAGTATAAATTTAATACGTTATATATATATCAAGTCGTATTTTAATATTGCTTTCGATATGCTACTGTACTCGTTATTTTACTGATAAATATGTTCTATAATAGTGACTTGTTTTGATGATAAAATAGTTTCATTCTTTTAATTGATCTTTCATTATACTCGTTATTATACTGAATATATGTTCTATGATACTGAGTAGTTTTTAATACCAAATAACTTTTATTCTTAATGCATTTATTTATTTACTATTAATCTGTTATATGATGTACCGACATGTTGGGTAGATTGACTTTTATTATTTACACTCCATTTATTAATGAATTAAACTCTTTTGTTTATAAATATTGACTGACAGGCTCACATCTCACAATCTACGTCATCACATTTCCTTTCTCTTTCTTCACACTTGACAGCATATATCCATTGCATATACTTGTACACTCTATATATACCATCTAAATAGTATCAGTAGCTGACTGACTACTAGTTATGTACAAACACCTTCTACAATATGTATTTGCATTGCTCTTTTGTAATCTGACTTCTTTTTACAAACCATCTTAATCACTTTGATCATTGCTTTTGGCAGCTTTGTTGACACGGTAAGTGCATTTTTGGCTTGTTTTATATTATGTTAAGCATATGATGTCAAAATATCGCTGTATGCTTTGTTTTACTATGAGTAGTATTACAGGCTGTTTAGCAGTAGTATGTACAATTTCAATAGCGACAGTGTAATCTGCTGCTATAAAGACTGTACAAACTGTTGTTAGTATGAGCTGCAGTGGCAATCTATGGCAAACCAAACTATACAGTGATTATGGCTGCTATATAAATACAACAATATATTTACTAGTGTATAGCCAGTAGTTAATGGTACAGTACTGCATTGAGCCTTTCGTTATCACAGTGCTTGTTTTGACCCGATATTGTAACTGTCGTCATTGCTAGTGACTGGCCATTAATTGCACATTCTCTGGTTATATTCTACCCGTTTGCATTTTAAATGCGCCTTATTTCTTAAATTTGTAGATAAATATTAGTACATTTTATTGAATTACATATGCAATTGCAAATAATAGCAATATCATACAAATGATTGTGTGGTCTATTGTCAATTGCTTAATAATAATACTGACAATTAACATTAACTGTTGTTGTGCGTAACTAGAGCTGTCAGACAATGAACATTTGCTCTTTTTGTCTCAAAACACCAGTTTTTAGTTCAGCTATCGTTTTGTGATCATCTTAACGTGTGGATTTAAAGATAAAATACTAGTGTTGTTATTCTTATTTATCTTATTACAATTCAAATAATAAATATTAAATGTAACTAATATTTAATAAAAACATGTAATTACTATATATTTTATTTATCATGCTAATATTATTTATCATATAAAATTAACACAATAATGACGTATTATTGTTTGATATTAGAAACCATTTGTTATAAGATATTGATTATAGAACAGTTTAAATATTTTTACTTATAATATATGTCATCTAATAATAGCAATACTGAATATTAATTAACATATAATACACTACATAGACATTGAATGATCAAGTTTTGACACAATGTAGCGTCTTTTTATTCCACATTTTACTTTCCATTTATATATAATATTCCTTCACTTGTTTACTTATTTGTTATTAAAACTAGCTTGTAAACATTTATTATTACTCTACTTGTATATAAACAGGTTTGCTTAATACACTTGTTGATTAAGAGTTGGTGGCCAAGACAGGCTTCCGTTACTATTACTATTACTATTCTTGTCTATTTGGAGGTATTAGTCGTGGGAGTGAATGGACACTTTACCCGTACGTCACTTGTTCTTATTTCTACACCTATTATTAAAAAAGACTCGATTGCCACTGTTACTACTATTAGTGTACTGTAGTCATTGTTGTTTATTTAACGTGTCTACAGTTTATTGTGGCATGCACGGCATAGAGTACGATCTTTATCGTTGTTGCTACTTTTGCATATCCTATATAGTGCCGATATATATATATCTACACGTCACTACCAGATAGACACGATTCTACATTGATACGTAATCGTGTGGCTACAATTCAACACCGTTGGAGATATCTTTCCAAATCTCGTTTACTTCTACTGGTATTGGCGCTATCTTCTGGTGACCATCATGTCTGAACCGTCGACATCGCCTATTGATGGCGAGGACGAAGCAGGTATATACTATTGTAACCCTTTGAATCAATAGAATCTACTAACGTTTACTTTAGAAATCTGTCGCGTTTGTCGCTGTGAAGCAACACCCGACCAGCCACTCTTTCATCCATGTCGTTGTTCCGGCAGTATCAAATATGTCCATGAAGATTGGTAATGAGCTTTAGCGTTATTAAACTACTATAATTATACAATATACTAATTTATTAATAATTTTAGTTTAAAAGAATGGTTATCACGTAGTGGTAAACGGTTAGTAAAATCATTCTGTAAAATATTTATGTATATGTGGTATCTTATTAATGAATGAATTGTTATTATTGTTATTGTAATTATTAGACACTGTGAGCTATGCAAGTTCCAATTTTCATTTACTCGAGGTAAGCCAAATATAATAGTTGATGACCACTTAAATATACAATTAACCCTATAATCACTCTATTAAGTTTATCGAGAAGATATGCCCAAGACCATTCCATTGACTCTACTTATTCGATGTGCCATTGAGCGTATATTTCAATCATTTGCTTTTGGATTACGTATTTTACTTGCCAGTACAGTCTGGCTCATAGCCCTTCCCTATATTACTGTTTGGTCATTGCGTACACTACTTTGGAGTGGAGAGAATGTAGCATTTGGACTAAGTGGTGCACAGTTACCTGCCCATATTGCCCAATTAAGAGAAAAGGAATATATGGCCTATATGGCAAACTCAACCTATAATGGCCCCAATGGACTATGGTATGCACTTATCGATGCTGCCATGTACGGTATTGTTACTGGTGGTCAGAAGAATGTATCGCTATTAAATAATACAACAACAACAACAACTAGTAATACAACTCAAATACAAGCTGTTGATGAACGACAACTTATTGTAGTTGTTAGTCGGTTCTTTGCCGATTGTTTTGAAGGTCAAATTATTGCCTGTTTAGTAGTCGTCGTATTTGTAGCAGGATTCTTACTTCGAGAATGGATATTACAAAATACACCACCGCTGAATTACAAATACCCGTCGATCCAAATGCACCTATCGATGTACCCCGACAACAATTACAACCACCATTACCAGAAGGACCTGTACAGCACCACCACCACCTGAACAAGGTAATGCAGCAGTTATGGCACAAGTACGTGCTGAACTTGCCTACTTGGTACAAACAAGAAATGAAATGGAAATGTTAATGGCTAATCAACATGAAGCGCCGAAAACAATACGTAAGAGCAAGACAGCTAAATGGCCCACTAAATCCATTTCATCCCGTCCCCGTACTGCTTGTGGTCGTTATACTTCTAATTTCAATCGTCGTTACCGTCTATTGAGAATAGCCCGTCTATCCAATTCACCACAACATCAAAGACCATTTAATGTGATTCATCGTACATTACCAACAGATATCCACCAGAAAAAGGATCAAGCACAAGTAACAACATGGATCAGTACTGGTGATGAAACCACAGGTAAAATGTCACATTTTGTATTTAAAGAATCCGATCAACCACCCATTCAGCATAAATGGCCCAATTCACGCTGTACAGTAACGGGTAAAGCGTGGTCAGTTCATGTTCATTGGGCAGTAGCACGTCGATCACCTAGACGCGCTGTATTCTCTAAATATTGTCGTCAATGTAAAATGAATCATACTGTATCGACATCTAAACGATATGGACCACGTCGTGGCTGGTCAATACAACTCTATCCAAATAAGATGGCATCTGTATGGCATAATGGTGATATAGCCTATTCAAATAATAGTCAAAATGAATCTATTTACGATATAAATGATCAACAACAACAACAACAACAAGATGTAAAAGAAGAAGTATTTGATAATAGTTTGGTGAAGTCATTGTTAAAGATCAATTGGTAGATCCATTTATGGGTGACATGGATATCAATGAACCAATACCTGATGAATTAAGAGATAACTTTTTGGATAGAGAAGGTGCATTTAGAAGAACAATTGATAATGAAACACATTTCTTGAATGCTGCTCGTCCAGCATCTCCACCTATGGAAGATGAACCATTATTAGAAGAGAATGAAGAAGAAGAAGAAGAACAAGAAGAAGAACAAGAAAATGAAGGATTACAGTTACCATTAAGGGCAGATAATAACCATCAAGTGGAAGCAGATATATTAAATGAAGAAGAGGAAAGAGCTGAAGAACAAATAAATAATATACTACCAGATTCTTCCGTCAAGTACAAGCATGGGTAGCCGAACGATTAGACGATGAAGATGAAGAGGATGAAGAAGGCGATGAAGGTGAAGATGAAGAAGATAATGGACGTGATAATGAATTAGAAGAGAATAACAATAACAATAACAATGGACCATTATACCGATGAATGTTAATAACAATAACAATGAGCTTATTAATAATGGTTAAATGCGGAATTTGATCAACAATTTAATGAAATGGCCGGTGAAGAATTTGATGGTGTATTAGAAGCCATGGGTATTCGTGGTCCTATTGGATTATTATTCCAGAATGCTGCACTAATGACCATTCTAGTAATGTTGGCACTGGCCTGTGCGGCATGGATGCCTTACATTGTAGGCAAGACATTTGTACTGGTAAGTAAATAAAAGTATATACTATTAATACTAATTACTACTATCCATTAGATGAGTCCATTAGACTATATAACATTGCCATTACGTATTTTACGGTTAATTACTGATCCTATTGTTGATTTTACATTGGATGTATGGTTACCATTATGTTGGCGAATATCTCTATTCTTGTTACGTCCATTCTTATGGTTAACAACCCTATTTATTCATGTTATGACTCTACTTGTTTATTATACACAACAAGTGACATCTAGACTATTAACATTTGATACTATATCAACATCTACTACGATGCCATGGTTAAATGACTATCTTACTCAACAGTCCACCTGGTTAATCAACACATCTAATGAAGTCATTGAATTGGTCCATACACAAGGTAGACAGTGGATTGAGGCATTTACACAACATGCTATCCAAGTGGACAGTACATTGAATGATCCATCTAAAGCTACTCATCTGCCTATAAGTGCCGCGGCCAATGCCACCTTTTCTATGGCGGGATGGCTTCTAGGTGGTGATCCTAATCACGAGACCGTGATTAAACTACAAGAACGATGGCAATCATTTGCCTATGGCAATACACCTGCCGATAACTTTTTAAGTGTCGCTATTGGCTATATGGTCATTGGATTTGATCTAATCTTATATCTAGTAAGTACAAGTATAGTATTAGTAATAACAACAATAATAATAACAATAATGATAATGACAGGCTTATACACGTAATGCTTATGGACATGCAGTGGGTAATGCTATGCAACAAGGATTCTTAATGGCAGCCATGGTGGTTAAAGTTATTTTCTTTGTTATTATTGAATTGGTGGTCTTCCCTACAGCTTGTGGTATTCTATTGGACTTTGCCACATTACCATTGTTCTCTGGTGTGACTATATTTACACGTATTGAATTCCAATTAGATGCACCATTTACTTCGGTATTTCTACATTGGTTTGTAGGTACCGGATTTATGTTTTTCTTTTCAAACTTTATTATTACTTGTCGTAAGGTTGTACGGCCTGGGGTAATGTGGTTTATTAGAGATCCCAATGATCCTCGATTCCATCCCATGAAGGAAATACTTGAACGGACTGCTTGGGTGCAATTACGTAAAGTGGCCGCATCTGGTCTTATGTATATGGGCATTATTGTTATTTGTTTTGGTGGAGTTATCTATGCCATAGATCGATTAACAACCACTATTCTACCCCTTAAATGGACACTTGAGTAAGTGATTTACGAGTAATAGTCGATTGTCACACTAATGATCACTATCCATAGTAAACCAATATCGGATTTCCCTATTGATTTACTGGTTCTACATCTTGTGGTACCGATTGTCGTGACATGGGCCCGTCCTAAACGACATTTCCGTATTTACTTTGCGGCTTGGTGGAAGGCCGTCTCGTATCTACTTCGTCTATCTTCATTTATGTTTGGGGGACGACATCCGGAAGAGGAGGTCATTGAACGATGGATCAATGAAGAGGATAAAGCGGAAACTAGATTAGTTGGTCGACTCGTACTGGCCCCAAGCTATGACAGTATTCCAGTCTGGTTAGATCGATCGGTATTTATTCCAGTGAATGAAGCGGGAGAACCATTAAATACCGAGGATCAATCATTAATCGATGATAGTGTGGCACCGGAACAACGAGGTATTATTGTATATCTACCCACCTATTTCCGTACTCGAGTAAGTTTATTTTTTGTATAGTCTAATTGTATATTTATATAAATGATGGTAGATTTGTCTATT
This sequence comes from Syncephalis fuscata, assembly GCA_025786725.1. Taxonomy (NCBI): domain Eukaryota; kingdom Fungi; phylum Zoopagomycota; class Zoopagomycetes; order Zoopagales; family Piptocephalidaceae; genus Syncephalis; species Syncephalis fuscata. The sequence goes on along the minus strand of JAHLTZ010000007.1, from coordinate 689,082 downwards.
TCTATTTCTAATGTGGCTCACTGGCACCCTAATAGGGGTGACATTTACCGTTGGTCCATGTAAGTTAAATAGAATATAGATGTAGAGATACAATAGATCTAATGTGTAATTATAGTGTTATTGGGTCGATTTATGTGTGAACGGTGGATTACTCATCGGGCTGAACATGATATTTATGCCTTCTTTACGGGTATTTCAACCATTTCAATTGCTATTTGTTTAGTGGATATGTTATTACAAATGAAATCATTTGTTAAACAGATGCGTCGTATGAGATGGCGACGTACTTTCCGTATTATATTTAGATATACATTCCTGGTAAGTAGTCTATTGTATTATTACTATAAATGGATATTAATGATGGGGTCATTGATAGGTTATACAAATACTTTCATTATGTATTGTATTTGGTGTGGTTATTCCTTATCTATTGTCTATTACAATTAAGCGATGTCTTTTATTGCCCATACTGACACAACAAGATAAGCGTAATTATGTTATTATTCTTCTTCAAGTAAGTACAGATATATATATATATTTAATAGGCTGATCTAATCTATTATATAGGATTGGGCACTGGGTATTTTATATTGTAAAATGGCCATACAAGTAGCACTATTATTCCCCAACAACTTTATTAATCGAGCAGTGACCCGGGTAAGTAGTAACTAGTAACTAGTAACTAGTCTATAGTATAATAATAATAATAATAATAATGAAATATTGATATTTATTTAGATATTGACGGGTAATGTGGCAGAATGGAATACTTTTGATGCCATGATCTATTTTGCACTGCCAATTGTTTCAATGTTATGTTTCTTTTTAGCCGCACCTTATATATTTGGTCCATTAATATTAAGGATATTCCATTATTGGGGTAAGTATAGCTATAGCTATATAGAGTGGATATTGATGTATTAATATATATATACACACAAATATAATTTATACTTATATTTATAGGTATGGGCGGTGAAGTAGTAGAGAAACAGTTTTATTTACTGGCCTATCCCGTGGAGATGTTGGCTCTATTGACTGTTGGTCTATATCATTTTGGAAGTATAGTTATTAAACGATGGGTGACCGGTGTATTTGAAGAAGAGTTTCTAGTTGGAGAACGGTTACATAATTATTCAGATGCATCAGTAGCAGTTGAGGAAATGACTGCTCATTAACAAGTAATACACCACAGTAATACAACAGTATCAATAACGAGAAAAGTAAAACAATATATGATTATTTGAATTAAACAGCTATTACACTACTTTTCTTATTAAGTAAAGTGTTTATTATTAGGAAATTCTTTGGTTGTTTTTCTAGCTGGCATCTTTTGTTTCCAATTGCTTTGCTACTTTATCAATAAAGCCCATTTCAAACACATCGTCTTCTTCGTACAGCTCACCTACTGTACCGCCTAGTGCATTCCATTGATCCAATAGTTTTATATACTCTTCTTTACGACCTTGTACTTCATAGACTTGGGCCAGACGGATAATGGGTTCTGGGTCATCGACGGCCGCTTCAAGTGTTTGTTGATACCAATGTTCGGCCTCTTTAAGTAGTGTTTGTTCAATAGCCTTGGCCGAATCTAGCGGTAGACGTGATCGGGCAAAGTAGATGTCGCCTAGTTTCTGTCGAATGCCTACATTGCTAATCTCAAGTTCAGCCGCTTCTTTAAAAGCCGCACATGCCTTTTCGTAATACGGGGTAATTTCGCCATCCATAGCGGCAATACGCGCTTCAGCTTGTCGTTTCATCTCCTCTTCCGTAGTGGCATCAACAGTGACCACCTTTGTCTCATCTAAATCGGCATCGAAGGTTGCTTCAATAAGTCGGCCATGAGCAATACCCAAGTATAAATCGCCTAGATCACATCGTGGATCGGCGAGGGTCGGTCCTGCTTCAATGGCTTCTTGTAATTTGGCAATGACCGGATCATAAAGGCTTACATCCATGCGTTTAACCGTATCTGGTTGTTGTTGTTGCTGCTGATGATTTACCTTGGCTTCAAGTACGGCGGCCCAATCACATAGAATATCGGCGCGACGTTCATTGCTTAACTCAAGTGCACGTTCCAATCGTTGACAAGCCTCGTCAAATAGCGAATCAGCTTGTTCGCTCGTTTCTTGCAAACAAGCAAGTGAAGTAATACACTCGGCAACAGTTGAAACTGTATCTACAAGCGTATTTTTGTTAATAGTAGGCAATGGTTTACTTGTGGGATTATCGGCTGTGTTGTCGTCTGGCATTGTGGTGTCAGCGTTGGCCGCTGCTACTTCTTGTAGTTGGTAAACTTGGTCGAATAGTTTAATGGCTCGTCGTAGTAAGGGCTCACCCGCAGCCCGATCGTTATCTGTATCAACGAGTAAATCACACCGCGTAGCTAGTGCTTGAGCGAGATTAAAGAGCGCGTCTGTATTATCGGGTTGCCGCTTCACTGATGCTTCAAATTTTGTGATGGCCTCGTTGACATATTGAAGCTTCTCGTCTGGATCTTCATCTCCGTCGACAAATCCACCTAGAATAAATAGTACACGTCCCCAGTTGTATAGACATGCGGCGTCATCTGGTTGGAGGCTATTGGCCTCGGTGTAAGCAGACGCGGCCTGTGTATAGGCGTCGAGTGCCTCCATCTCAGATAGTCTTTAGTCTCTGCTTTACTCTCTAGCAAAGCCGCCTGTTCCATCCATTGCTCAAAAGTGTTGGGTGTGGTCATCGTAGTAGTAAGTAGTAAGTAGTAAGTAGTATAGTAGTAGTAGTAGTAGTAGTAGTAATAAGCAATGCACAGAAATAAACGAATAGAGGATTGTCGAGAGGTGATGTATGGATTCACGTGCACGATGAAGAGGAAAAAGTGAGAATAGACCTATATAATTGTTATTATACTGACGATAGGTTCTATAATACTGCACTTTATGTTTTGTATTAATATTGCTATAATTTAAATTAAACAATAAAAGCTTTTAAACAAGATAGGCTTAATTGTATCAATAATATACTAATAGATGATGTTATATATTTATTATATTTATGTTGTTTATTCCATCTATTATAACGATATGGTTATGTGTGTATCATATGCAACACAATGTGTAAATATCACGCTGTACACATCATGCAGTCCTGGCCAAATACTGTCAGTTTGTGATGTACAACAGTAATAAACTGCGTATTAACCGGTGATCATAGAACCGGTTAATAATCAATGCTCCAAAAACCGTTTTAATAGTATATTAAATAAGACTGCGTACAGAAGAATAAACAGTAGATTAAAAGAGCATCTTTATGCTAATTCAGATATTCTAGCATCAAATTATAAGCATAGTGGATGAATGATATCTTAATATTGCAGTATTTGATTAGGTTAGTTATTTGTGATAATGAACACTTGTAATAATTACTAATTTAAATTTTTGTCGTTTTGAAGTATTGGTTACATTAACGATGTTTATGAAATTATAAATGTAGCACCAAACTATTGAAACGCAGATGTAAATAATAGGATTGTTTTATCATTTACATGATGACTAGTATTAATTAAATATGGCATTTGTATATTTAACATTAATAGTCAATTTATTTAAAACTATTGGGCTACATTTGCATTATCATGTGTTACACAAGCTTTGTATCAAATAGATTTAACCATAAAAACTAAATAACTAGTAAGTTTTTTAACTAAAAATACTTATTGGAAGACTTTAAATAATAGTGTCGGTGATGAAAATAAAAATACGTAAAAACTCTAACTATAAACTTTGGATAGTTATTTGGCCTTTGCTCAACATTTGTAGTTTTTTTAAATTCTAAATAATATTTTTATTACTGTTATTACAATAAATTTAATTAATAGAAATATGTAATCAATCAAGCTTTCATATAAACGTGAAAATATTGATTACAGCTGTCATTTAGTAGTGATACTTGACAATGAGTTTATTGGATTGTACAACAGACAACATAGTATTAAGTACATATATATCATACACGTATATATATATATATGTCAATATTTAGCTAATTTAGTTATAAGCGTTTACAGGCATAACTTGATCACTACAAGTACTCGTGTATATGAGTTACTATTATGGCCACATGGCATTATACAGAATAAATATAGTAGTTATAGATTGTTACAGTTGATTAGTAGTTATTTATTAAATATAACTAGTTTATAAACACTCTATGTATTGCATGCCATGCTAAATAGTTCTACTGCATTTTAATCGAATGCAACCTATCTAAGATGTATTAATAACCGGTTAAAGAGTAGTGCTATCTCTCTACACTATCAATGATAATTTGAGAGCTAATTTCAAGAAAAAAAGAAAAATTAATCCACGTGGTTGCAAATTCGTCATTGCCGTTACTCCGACGTCATAAAAGGGCGCACCAATCCACAACAAGAATAAACCAAAAAAGGAAAGAAAAAAAAGCAAAAAGGCGAAAGCCCGACTAGTAACTTTCTTCTCTCCTTGTGGAGCGATGCATCGAGTATAAATGTGTTGCGCCCCAACGCGTCAGCCACGTACAAAGCGCTGCCTACTGTCGTCGCCTCTCTTCCTCCTGTTTGATTGTTTTTCGCTGTCTGCTTGCTGCCTGTCTGTCTGACCATTCTTTATTGTCACTATGTCTGCACCAACTACCTTTGAACAATGGATGGCCAATGCCAACGAATGTGTACAAAAGATAGAAGCTGATGAAGATATAGAAGTTGAAATGCCATTGAGCTTGCTACTCAAGCTGCGGCGGCCTACGAGAACGCTCACAAGCTGAAGACCGACGATAGCCACTGTTTATATCAATGGGGCCGTGCTCTATTTACCCTTGCTGAATTCGTGGTAGTCGAAGAAGAGGGTGTTGAGAAAAAACTGGAGCTAAGCACTGATGCTATCGAGAAGCTTGAACAAGCCGAGAAGCTGAGCCCAGACAATGCCGATATTCTATATCATCTTGGTCAGGCACTTGCCATCAAGTGTGACCTTTTTGTAGATGAGTTGGATGATACCGAGGGCGGTACTCCTTTGATGGAGAAAGCCATTGAGCTTTACGAACGTGCCTATCCGCTACGCGAGCAACAGATTGCTTCCGGTGCCGTTGATGCCAAGGGCGAGGCCTACACCAACGGCCACTTGATTGACATTGTCATTGCCGTCGTTCAATCCATCACATCGTTGGGTTGCATGGAAAGCACAAGCGAGGAGGCCAAAAAGAAGTTTGAAGATTCTGTTGGCCGCATTGCACGTGCTTTGGATTTGGATGCCAGTCGTCGTGCAGAGCTACTTCAAGAGTGGGCCAATGTCTTGCAGGCACAGGCCAGCTATCGCCAGGACCAAAGTGGCGAACTTAATGCTAGCTTCTATGAGCCAGCCATTGCCAAACTCGAGGAGGCCATTGCTGCCGATGAGAAGCGCACTGAAGCCATCGTTGATTTGGCTGAGCTCTATTTGAGCTTGGCTCATGGTCGTTTGGCTGAGGCTTCAATTGGAAATGAAGAGGACGATGAAGAAGATGAAGAAGATGAGGAGAAGATCACCGCCATAATTGATGCCCGTATTGCCGCAGCCGAACCCGATATTGTTCCTCATTACGAAAAGGCTATTCAGCAATTTGAACGCGCCGTCAGTGTTGACTCTGAAAACTCGGCACTTCACGTGTATTTGGGTGATGCTATCTTTGGTCGCTCCCAGCTCCCATTGCCATCAAGCAAGGCTAACGAAAATGAATTGTTGGCTTCAGCTGAGAAAAACTATCGTACTGCTTTAAAGCTGGAAAAGGAGCGTGATGAGTCGGCTGTTTTGTTGCGTCTTGCCCAGTCGGTCTTCTTCTTGAAGCGTGCCGACGAATGCTCTACCTTGTTGGATCAATGGAAGGAGGGCGGTTCCGGTTTGGAAACACTCTACGAAGCTGATGACATCCTCGAACGTGAGTTTATCGAGCACATCTTTGAAAAGTTTGAGGCCGATATCGAAGATGATGACGAAGATGAAGACTTTGAAGACGAGGAGTAATTTTTAATTACAACAATGGTATTATATCTTGCGTTCTATATCAGTTCAAAATTATATAAAAACCTGCCCTTTTGTCGCATTTCTCTTATTTTATTTTTAGTGCATGTGTACGTAAATGTAAAGAACAATTGTAGCAAAGTAGCCGGCTTACATTCATCTTATTTTATTTATTTAGCAATATATTTATGAAATAAAAAAAGGTTTTACAGCAACAATTTGCTGTCATTATGTACATATTAGTGTACGGGATGCATTTATTGTATATATTTTATTAAACAATTTACTAGCCATTTAATGTAATTTGGAATCAAGTGATTATTTTTAATAACATTCGCGCAATTGAGCTGCACATTCTTTTATTGAACATGATGATGGGTGGTGAGTGACATCAGTCATCAAATACTCATCATCATAGATTCATTATCCAATATGTATATATCCACCATTTACTTGCATTATCCCCATTTTATCCCACACTACTGTATATCATTCTACGATACAATATACACATTTATTGTTATATATTCCAATTAATTGCATGTTGACTCAGTGTTACTAGATAGTAAATGACAAGTGTTTATTTATAATAGTCAAAAGTCTAATAGCCAAATTTCAAGACTAGCAATTAGCCATTTTAGAAGCCGTGAAACCAGTAGCCAGCTAGACTAATTAACTCGCTTTTGCATTAAAAACTTCTCAGGTGTATAACGATCTTCAAACTTAGGCTTTAGCAAAAGTATAAGAGTCCTGACAAGCGATTCTAAACCCATTTTGGTATCTGCATCCACGTTATAAGTTAGGGGAATTTCTATCGATAAATCCCATCCAAGGTTTCTTAGTTCAATGAGCTTATTTGCAAATTTACTTTTTTCTTCTTCAAATAGATAACGATTGAATAGCAAAGTGTAAATAGTCATTGCTGCTCCCCAGGTATCTTTTTTACGCAAATCGCATGGCATCTTCATTACAGCTTCAGGTGATATATATTCGAGCGAACCAGAATTATTGGTCATATACTTTAGTTTCCTAAAAATATTTTTTTTCAATGGTACTACAAGATCATAGTCAATAATCTTAAGACCAAATCCACCCGTAGGCAATTGAAAAACCATAATGTCTGTAATACAACATTGTTATTTTTATAATCAATACCACATCGTTTAACTTACTATCAGGCTTAATATCGTTATGTGCGAGCCCAGCCCGATGCATGTAAGCCAAGCCTAAGTAAACGGATGAGTGTGCTAGAATTAAATCGACGGCGTGCTACTAACCTCTTAATATTTCTCTTAATATTTGTGGTAGTATTATTGCTTTTTCCTTGGGTGGCATAAAAACCGTGTATTCTCCTAGGGGAGTGTCACCAGCATAAGTCATTACAAAGCAGATATGCTTCTTTCCAATTGAAAACTCGTGGAGTCTACGAACTGACAAATGTTTTCCATCTGCTGCTGCACCTTTTAACTTCATGTCTGCTTTATCCAAATACTGTAGTAATCATTGTTAATAAACATCAATTACACATTATGGCTATTGTATACTTACAGCATACGCAGTCCTTTCATTTTTTATTAATTTAAGAGTTAATGGAATGTTTTGTCCATTATCATCCACGTAACGAATACATTTAGTAAGCGTCTTTGTAGGCTCTTTAGTCTTTTCGGCAGTAAATGTTGATATTGCTATTTGTATAGGTCCATCTGGCGATAGTACTTTATCAATTTTAAGAAGTTTTTGGCCGAGGGCATTAAAATTTCCAATAGGTTCGCCTAGAAAGGTTTTCTTTGTTGTGCCAACTATATATTTGATTGGTTGGCTGCTAATGTAAATCTACTGGCTACTTACCGTGAGAAACAGTTGCTTTTAGTGGATTTGCAATGGATAAGGTTGGAAGCGAAGTAAACGTATAGGCGCAAATCAAAAGCGCTGCTAAATGATGCCTTGAAAATAACATGTTAAAGGTTCTAAAAAAACGAAAAGAAGGAGGTTCTAGAAGTAAAAAGATATGAAAGACTAGCATGAAAACAAAGTGCTATTTAGCGGTTTCCAATATGGTCGCCGCTTGAATAAATTGTCCATTTTCGTAATATCAGCTAAAAATAACAAGTGGCTTTTCTAAATATAAAAGAAATTCTAAATACAAAATAATTGATGCCATTTATGGGACTACGATAATATGGCTCAAATCGGTGCCTAACCTATATCAATTAGCATATTAGATAAAAATCATTATTTTGAATAAACAATATGTAAGAGTGTAGTTTATAAAGTGTCGTATACTGTTTATCATATAAAAAGCATGGATGTTTTATAACTACACAAACAAAAGACAAAATGTAAGCACGTTAACAATAAAATGTCAATGGCTGTAACGTTATTTATCTATTTAATTATAATAAAACATTACATTTAGTTTCATTAGATATAGCTACACATATGTTATCCATTTCAACAATACTATCCATATTTTATCTAATTAATTGCATTCTTTATTTCTATTATTGTTACTTCACTAGTAAACGCGTACTTTTGCTATTCATTTTTGACTTTTCAAGCGTGTAAATTACGATAATCGTCATAGATTAAATTAAAAGTACGATCACACACTGTTCTTAAACGATGTGGATTTCTACATTCAAAATATGTAGGCCATATACGATCATATAACATGCAGATGATTATTTGTCTTTTAATAAAGCAATGTTAGTTTCACAAATATTATTTTGTGAATATCTAAGCAAGTTATTTCTACACCATGTTATGTTGTGTGTCACTTGACATTAAGCAACAATTTATTAATAATTTAGTATCATTTAGTGTTAAATGACTATATCTAATATTATTCGCACAATTGAGTTACACGTTCGTTTAATGAACATGATAATGGATGGTAAATAACATCAATCATCAAATACTTGCTATTGTAAATTTATTATCTAGTATGCATATATTTTCTACTATTTATATTACCAATATTGTATACTTGGATTGTTATGTCGTATAAAAACATTACTATATTCAAACCTATTCTTTGTTTGTTGCTAAAAGTATTCATTGTAAAGCTTAATTTAATTTGTTTATTTTGCTCACTATATATATATAACTGCATAAATTCTTTATTCATATTCTGCTTTTTAATGTTACTGCTATTAATATAATTCATTAAATAAAAAATTCAGTAGCTAACTAATATAAATAATCATATTAAACTCTACATTTTACGAATTATTATTAAATGTAAAAGTCATTTATTCAAAGACACAAATAAAATCGCACGCACACAAACATAGAGATAGACGAGAAAGCTTAGGCAAAGGAATAGACGGAAGTGGATACACGTCGAGCATAATTGACGGCACCACCGGCATTCAGTGTCACGCCTTGTATCTCATCGTCTTCCTCTTCTTCGGCAATCTCGCCGTGATTACTATTGGTGTCATTGGTACTGAAGGCATTACGTGATTGTATACGACGACGAGCAAGTGAGAATAAAGCGGCAGTACCCGCTTGAACTGAATCATTTTGTAATCGTACCGATTTTGGATTAGCATTAAGCTCTTGATTAAGTGCATTAATCTGCTGAAGTAGCGTATCCGATTCTACGTCATGTCCCTCTGCCGATTTATTACCGGCACCATTCATATCTAGTGATGCTGCTTTCTCCACCGTATTGGAACGAGAAAAGAAACTCATAGAATAAGGCCGATTACGACGTGGTTTAGGTGCTGGTTCTGGACTAGACGACAAAGGCGAGGTAGCAGGTGATTCATGCTAGTAAGTGTAGCAATGTCAACACGAGTCGGCTGTTGATCAACTGGTGATGAAAAAATAGAGTTTGTCGACGAGAACCAGTACCAAACATCATTAATGAACGTGGACGAGGTCGGGCACCTGCTGTACGCGATCGTTCAAGTACACCCGGTGGTGCAGAAAAGTCAGGTAAATGTGATGACCACTAATGCTATTACTACGATTTAACAAACGAGAAAATGAATTGACCCAATTCTTTGGTGAAAGAGAGCTACTAGGCTCAGGTGCCAGTTCAAGCGGTTCCAATTCAGATGGATTTACCGGTAGACTTGATACATCAACTGCCATAAGTGCTTCGCTGTCGTGGGCTTCCTTGGAACAAATAAGGCACGTTGTTTACGTGTAGACCGACCAGCCGACTGTGACCGGCCATTCGCACCCTCCCCAACTTCTTCATCGGGACTGCCTATATCTAATGAGCTTTGCGTTTCCCAATTACGTTGTTCATCGGATGGATTCTCTGTCAATTGCATACGATAGGGTGTTACGGCATTGCCGCGTCCAAATTGCGCACTAGCATTGTTGCTCAATGAACTCCGTGTTGCATTGTTGCCAGTTTTTGTGCCTAGCATACGTGTTTCATGATCCATTATCTGCAGTTGTGCACCCAATAAATCTAATTCACGCAATAGCTGCTCGGCTTGTTCGTCGGATAGATCGAACTCGCCGCCATTGCCGCCATTATCTTCAGGTAGTGGAGCAGGTGGCATTCCGTTACCGTTAGAGGTGGGCGAGTATTGAGAAGAATAATCGCTATAAGGCTGTAGTTTAATATCTGAGTACCCGCTGGTAAACGCAGCCGGGCTAACTGAACTCAAGTCAGACATGAACAAATTCGTAGTAGTAGTTTGGTAGTTAAACTAAAGAAAGGACGACTTCACAAACAAAAAAACAAATAATTGCCGATAATCCAATGAAAGAACAAGTGTACAAGTGTTTAACCGTAGATAGTTAAAGTAGGTATCTGTGGTATATCAATCAATAGAGCGGCCAATAGAGCTGTATATAAAGATGATGAAGGGGAATCTTAAGGCCCCACAACAAAACTGGGCGTAATAGTTGCCGTGTATATCTTGTGTATAATATAAAAAAAGCTGCAAAATTCAACCGAAGCTTTGCTTTAGAAAAAGGAGGGGTGGTCCACTACAACAATGCGTAGGGGATACGACCAGCCTTACAGACTATGAAGCAGAAATGTCCGCTCTTCAGTCAGCTGACAATAACGAAAACTGGTCGGTATAGGCAGGACAGATGGCACAGTCAAAAAAGATAGTAGAATACGTAAGGTAGGGACGAGCAACTCGCTGTTAGTAGTATACGATAAAAGTAGATGAACAAGTAGAGAGCGCCTTACACATACGACGCAAAGGTAGTCAGTGGAACAAGAGCGGAAACAAAGACAATCCCCGAAAGGTTTCAATATGACTGGGATAGAGCAGCTATAGCAATAATAATAATAATAATAAAAGAAAAAGGAGAATAGGCGACTAGTAAAAGCGAAAGAGAGAGAGAAAAGTAATAGAATAAATAACTATTGACTGTGAAAAGCTGTCCCAGTAACATAGCAATAAACATAATACATGATCGATAAATATGGCATGTTTATATGAGTGTCTATCTATATGGATGTAAAAAGCATTTTTAGATTAATACCTCAATGGGTATTGAATCATGGACTATTACCGTCATTAAAAGTAGTAGATGGTCAATGTAAAATTATAATACCGAATGGCTTGGTGCTATTATAGTTATAGTTATCTGAACCGTAATATGTATATCTATCTATTGATTCCATTGAACATGATTTATTCAATTAATGTGTTTTAAACAAGTAGATCCAACAGGAGACTTATTATTCATGACAAGTAATGCACTAGACATTAAGCTGTGCTGCTTGTTTCGCACTAATGGTTGACGCATATGGATTCAAGGCTGGTTGCACGTGATTACGAATAAATTCATCCACTTGTTCAGGGGCACGACCAATAAATGTTGAAGGGTCCAACAGTGAATCCAACTATTAATAAACACAATTGTAACAATATTAATAAACTGTAACAATGCTAATTAATTAATCTACTTACTTCGGCGTGGATGGGTGCAAAGTAATCATCTTGTCGAACACGATCAATTAAATCATTTTCACGGCCTTCCATTTTAACTTCCTTGGCTGCTTCATGGCTAAGTACACGAATACGTTCATGGCAGATTTGGCGATCGCCGCCCTTTCCAACCATGGCCATAATGATATTTTCGGTAGCCATGAACGGCAATTCTTGAGCAATACGGCGACCAATGACCTTTGGATAGATAACTAGACCATCGGTGATGTTTTGCAATACCAATAGGATAATATCTGCTGTAGGAAGGCTTCTGGTAGAGTAATACGGCGATTGGCACTATTAAATAAAGTACGCTATTAGTATTGCTACTATTATATATTAGTATTGTTGTATTTGTATTGTTACCTGTCATCAGTGTTCGTTCAAGCCATTGTGTACTGGCTGTTGACATCGTGTTAAAAACGAGTGTTTGCAAGTGGCGGGCTAGAGCACAAACACGCTCACAACGCATAGGATTACGTTTATAAGCCATGGCCGAACTGCCAATCTGATCCTTTTCAAATGGCTCTTCCATCTCTTTAAGATTGGCTAGTAGGCGAATATCGGTAGCAATCTTGTGGGCTGTTGTACCCAATGATGCTAGTGACTGGATAACATCAACATCCACCTTACGTGAATAGGTTTGACCAGTCACAGCATAGGGGGCGCTAAAGCCAGATAGCTCAGTTACTCGTCGATCAAGATCGGTTACTTTGGCATGGTCGCCGTGGAATAGCGCTAGAAATGATGCTTGAGTACCGGTCGTGCCCTTAACACCACGGAAGCAAAGATCGTTGCGGGCTCGCTGTATATTACGCAGATCCCATAACAACTCTTGTAGCCATAACGAGGCCCGTTTACCAACAGTCGTGAGCTGGGCCGGCTGGAAGTGGGTAAAGCCTAGTGTAGGCAATGCCCGATGTTTTGTAGCAAATTGCGCCAAACTATCAATGACAATAACGAGACGGCCCAATAGAATATCAAGGCCATCGCGTAAAGCAATCAAATCAGCATTATCGGTAACAAAACAGCTGGTGGCACCTAAATGGATAATAGGTGCGGCAGTGGGACATGCCACGCCAAATGTATGTACATGGGCCATGACATCATGTCGACGACGACGCTCTTCTTCAGCTGCCATTGTATAATCGATATTTGTCTAGTATTGTATAGGTTACTATGATTAGTTACCACTTTATAGTACTATTTAATAGCTTACTAGATTGGCACGCATCTCGTTAAGAGCCTCGTCGGTAATTTGATCTAAACCAAGTTCTTTCTCGGCGGTGGCCAAATTTAACCATAATTGACGCCAGGTCGAGAACTTTTTGTTATCCGAGAAGTTATAGGCCATAGCCTCTGACGCATAGCGCGAGGTAAGCGGGCTTTGGTATTTGGCGTGAACGTCAGTCATGTTGCAATAACCTATATATATATCCTATATATCTTATATATCCACACCAATAACGACTACTGGAGAGAAGACCAAATAAAGAAGATAACGAGGACGACAACCACGTATCGTTAATGATAGTCAGGACAAATGTGGAACGTATTAATCAATCTTTTTCGTTGATCATCAGTTTAACATTGTTGATGGCAGTTTTGCCATTATCAGTCAATGAAACTGGTTATATGATACAGTGCAATCACTGTCGTAGTCGTTTCTACCATCGATTAGATTATAAATAAAGATGAATTCAATTAATAAAGAGTCGATTTATTACTGTAGTATTATATGTTAAAATAATGGCTAAGTTTTGATGCATTAATACTAATGGTGCGTTGTTATTGCTATTATTATTGTTAGTAATAATAGAATCAATAGTGTAGCACTTGGTTACATCTCTATTCTGTATCCACTTACTCATCAATAACCACTCGTCTAGTATTTGTCGTCTACAATAAGCTATGTATTCTTTTCTTAGTCTGTCTCTTGTGACAGTTGGTCTCACTGGTTTATCTAGTGGCAAGTATACATATATATATACTATTAAGCTATACTTACTGACATCTAATGACGTGATAGTCTTGGCTGATCCACTCAATATCGTCCGGGTAAGTAAATACTATTTAAACGAATAGTCCAATTAATATATTATTTTATTCTAAAGTGGTATTATGGCATGGTATGGGAGATGACTGCTGTAATCCAGATAGGTAAGCTACAATTAATGAATCCATTAATAGTTATTTAAACAGGGATGTTAATATAGTATGGGGGCTGTAACCAAGTTTATTGAGTCTCGTTTACCGGGTGTATTTGTACATTCTATCAGTACAGCCGATGATCGAGATAGTGACCGTAAAGCATCTTACTTTGGCATCATTAATGATCAAGTAATTAGGCTATAGTGTATTATTTTTATTTTATTTATTTAGTTATGATAGATTGATGATGTTTGTCGCAAGTTAAAGGAAATACCCGAATTGCGTAACGGATTCAATGCTATTGGATTCTCACAAGGCGGTCTATTTATGCGTGGTTATGTAGAACGATGCAACGATCCACCCGTGTATAATTTAGTGACGTTTGGTTCACCACACATGGGTATGTTATTAGGCCAATAGCTGTGTATAGCTATTTAATAGTTGTCATATGGATAGGTGTAACTGAGGTGCCTGGTTGTACGGGCAAGTGGTCAATATGGTGCAGTATTATGCGCAGTATTGTTAATGGACAAGTCTATGGATCATGGGCGCAGACTCATTCGATTCAGGCTCAATACTTTAAGGTACGTGCTATTGACTAAATATGCTAGTAGTCTAATGGTTTGTTAATTAGTTGCTGAGTAAACTTGAAGATTACTTGAAGTATAATGTTTTTCTTCCCAATATTAATAATGAGCACAAGGTAATACATTATGTGAAATCAGTATAAATGATAATTAATTTAATTGTAAATTTAATGTTTAGCAAAAGAATGAAACTTATAGTAAAAATCTAAAGCAATTGGAGCGACTGGTGTTAATAAGCTTCTCTGAGGATACCATGATTATACCTAAAGAAACGGCAGTAAGTGGCATTTAAACAAACAAACGAATGAATAAATAAATAAGTAATATTGGCTACTAGTCATTTGGTTTCTACGATGCTAATGGTAATGTGACTTTACCTGTTCAGCAACTGCCTATTTATACACAAGTAAGTGGATACTCAGCATACATTATACGCTGTTGTAACATGTTGGCAGGATTGGATTGGTCTTCGTGAACTTGATACCACTGGTCGACTGGTGTTTAAGGAGGCGCCAGGCGAACATGTAAGTTATAACTATTGTTTCATAGTTTTATGGATACATTATTAACCTGGCATGTGGGCACGCAGATGCGAATCACTCTGGACTATCTTGACGCTGAAGTATTACGCCCCTATTTCAGTAAAGAGGCCAGCCAACGCTTAGTTTCGCAATTTGAAGAGGATGAAACGGATTTTTTAAACTTGTAGTCCTATTACGAAGTAATTGTAATAGTTGATGTTTATGCAATTAAATTGTTTTTATTTAATGTTATATTTTGTGTCGTGATTATTTAATGAATATAGCATTAAATGTCAGGTATGATCGATGCCATTATATGATTTACTAAAATGAGACATTGTAATAAATAGATGACCCATTTAGCAATCAACTCCGTATTGGTTCCGTATTTTAAACGGAGTATAGATTAAGGAGATGACTGCTATCTTCTATTGGAGCCTTTCATGAAACGCTGCCCTTGATAGTTTGTTTATTTATTGAGCTTATTATTTGTTCCACTGAGGCGGTATTTTCGTCTTCGTATCTTTTCTGGCGACTAGATTGCCATTTCCTCTTCGTTTATTACGTATCTTTTATTTCTGCTTACTGCTGGACAGTATCTACGATACACACGCATCCTCATATCACCTTCTCTTTCCAACAACCATTTCTATTGCTGGTTAGCGCAATAACCAATATACGATATGCAGCTACATTTAGTAGGTGCACTACTTGCACTTTTATCCGTCGCATCAGCGGCAGTTGTCCAAAATCCACTAGCTGACCAAACCAACAATGTTCAATTGGATAGCAATGCAGCTACAGCAGCAGGGCAAACACCAGTTAATAATGCCCAAGCAAATACCACGCCCAAATCTCAAGCTTCAGCCAATAATGCCGCTTCATCAAGTAATAATTCAACTACAACAACAGGTCAAACAGCAGCTACAACAGCAGGCCAAACAGTAACTAAAGCAGCAGGTCGAACAGCCGGTCGAACAGCAGCTACAACAGCAGGTCAAACAGCAGCTACCAGCAATGGAGGAGCTAGTGCTCCTCAAATGCCATCCATTGGCAACGACTATATTTATAATCCAAATCCTGGAGGCATGAAGCAGTACAAGTTCCTTCAGCCACCGTTTGAGGAAAATGGAGGCCAACGCTGTGCGGCTATAATGCCAAAGGTCAATCAGGATGAGACAGTACGCATGCCTTACCAGGAAACGTGTGGCTACGGTGCCCAATTCCAGTATATCAATTATTGGGAAGTCAAGCCAAAAAGCAATATTTACATGATTCGCTTTAGCAATTCAATGACTTGTCTGGCTATTTTATCAGTAAATACCAATAATGGCCCCACACCTACACCGGCCATTGTACCGTGTGCTCGAGACCCATCGCAGCTATTTAAATTGAACTCTACAAAAGATAGCAGCAGTAATACCACGTCCTATCAGATTATGCCGTATAGTATTGACGCTTGTCTTACCGCACAGACAGAACTCCTTACGCCGCTTTTGGTAGCGACATGCGATCCACAGTATGCTGGTATCCAGAACTGGTACATGGAAGATGTCCAGGACACCATTAACGGGTTTATAAGTACGATGACCATTCAACAATATGCCGATCAGTTCAAGATTGCCAATATCACTGCTCGTCTCGGTTTAAATCGTCAATCGAACGTTGGCAAATTAATAACTAATGAAATCAGCAGAGTTAATTCCACTGTACCCGGTGCATTAAAACCACTTACCACAGTGTTTGATCTTGCTAGATTCGTTAAGCTTAATGTTCAAAACGCGTGGAAGAACTATAAGGCGGGTACACCGCTGGTAGATCATTTAGTCAATATGATTTTTACAGCTGATCAGCTTAAAGGCTTTATGGGCCATCCAATTAGAATTCTAAACTCGATTGTCAGCGCTTTACCTTTGCCACCCATAGTAACGAAAGGTCTTAAACAAAAAGCAGCTGATTACAGTAAACAGCCCGAACCCACGGCGAGTGATCTACTCGAGTGGAATATGTACGCACTTGGATACTCGGATATCATTGCCGATGATATGTATGCAGCGTATATCGATATGTTCAATACTGCAACTATTGAGCAATTATACGGGGTGCTAGCCGATTTTACAGCTGGAAAATACGATATTTCGGCTGACAAGTTCTATCGCGATTACCAAATTAATATGGTTCAGTCTATGCTTCTTTCGCAAGGCGATGCCTATTGGATGCCGTCTGTGCCAGTGCAAATGAAGATATGTGCAAAGGCAATTGGGGCGATAAACGATTTGAAAAGCGTAGTGATTTATACAATGGATCTTACATGACCAATTTGCCTAGCGCTGCCATTAACTATTTGGAGGATCAACTTCAAGAGCGCGGTAATTTCTACGAAGGCAAGAATAATTGGAAATTAACGCGCTACCTATACACTTGTCCAAATGGCC
Source organism: Syncephalis fuscata (assembly GCA_025786725.1). Taxonomy (NCBI): domain Eukaryota; kingdom Fungi; phylum Zoopagomycota; class Zoopagomycetes; order Zoopagales; family Piptocephalidaceae; genus Syncephalis; species Syncephalis fuscata. The sequence goes on along the minus strand of JAHLTZ010000007.1, from coordinate 671,462 downwards.
AATGTCGTGCCAAGTTAGCACTACGTGGTGGTTTTGATGGCACTAAGTTTGAACTCTTTACATAAACTGCTAATACATTTCAAGTTAAATGAATAAAACTACTAAAGTGAATTATGAATAAATAAACATGAGTGTAAACTTTATTAAATATGTTATGTTGTAAATGAAATAAATTGAAAGCTATAACAAATGTTAAATTGATAGTATTACATGGATTTAAGATAAGATGATTGCCAAAAGATACGCTATATTTAAGCAACGTGTGCCATACCAATATCCATTTGCTCGGGTAAATGTGCTTAAAAGATAACGCTATATATTATATATAAGCTTGCAATAATAGCTGCGTGTATATTTATTATTTGAAATTCAAAATGCTTTATAGAATAAAGCTATGTATCATTCAAGGACCACAAATCAGCATGTTTGCGATTGTCACATGACAGTGATCCAGAAATAAAAAATTGGCTATGATTTTGTATTACCATATTTTTACTGGCAAATCAAGATATCTAATAAATGTATCATTGAACTCAAGCGTAAAAACCATTATCCCATGCAATGATGGTCAAAAGATTAGTAATTGCTTTGGAGTTTTTTTTGAAATTATCAATGTCCCTGTTTGTTTGTTCATTGACATAGAAATGGTCACATGGGATGAAAATACGAAATTGGATAATTTCGTGCATTGCATATCAGGTATGCTGTATTCGCTAAAGCAGCTAAACGGAGTATAAGAAATTACCGGGCATGACATACGCTACAAGGCATAGATCACGCTTCTCCATAAACTATGCCTTGTTTGATTAAGCGTGCTATATTTTGAATTTCATAATCGTAATAAAGCATGTGGCTTCTGCGATATTATAGCCCTCATGAACGCGCTGCAAGTTAAAGATGTTTTACTGGATTGCTGCAGCTGCTCAAGGTGGCTCGGCATCATAGTCATGGGTTTGGAGAATTGCGATAGTCCTGTTTTGTATAACTATTCGATGTATTTGGTACCCGTAGTTTTTGTTAGCTACTCGTCACTCCCACACACTTATTACTTTTCCCGTTCGATTTTAATTTGCTATATCAACAAAGCGCCATCACTTTGCAGTCTATCAAGCTTACTTTCATAATAATCGCTAGATATAGCAACTATTCTATTTTTTGTGTAAATACCACTGGTCATAACGATAATATAATCATGGTAGCCGTTCAACAGACTCTGGATCATCAACCAACGAAGACCTTTACGGTTCTCAATGATTCAAAACAACAGAAACAACAACAACAGAAACAAGAACAAGAACAACAAGACAAACCAGTCACATTGTTAGCATAATACTTGACATTATTGAGCTTGACAATGTTCTTGCAATTATCGGCTATGTTGCTGCACTTGTACTGCCACATCAGCTTTTCGCTGCCCGTTTCTGGGAATGGATATCCCAGTACACCGATTTTCAAGTCTTTATCTATGGGTCGGCTGCCATCATTTTAACGGTAGTCTCTCTCCATATGGGACTTATGACACTGATCGATCTTGGTTATTTCCCCAAATCACTGGATCGCTATCGAATTCAGCCCAATAAAAGATCGGTCGCCGCATGGTACTACAAGACATTGCCCATGGCCGCGACCAATCTACTTATCATAAGCCCAATTGCTCTTTGGGTCAGCTATAATATTGTAACGTATGGCCAACAGCGTGCGTGGCCTCCGAAACACTGCCATCGCTTGTTGAGACCCTTTTGGGGTTTTAGGCTGTGCAACCGCATTGGAAATTACTTATTATTACGGACATCGGGCTGCACACCATCCACGTGTCTACAAATATGTTCATAAGGTGCATCACGACTTTACGGCACCTATTCCCATTGCTGGTAAGTATATCAAGCGAATACATAAATCACTGTAGCTAATAAGTTTAACAGCATTCCATATGCATCCACTCGACTTTATTGCTACCAATGCTATACCTGTTCTCATCGGCCCTGTATTGCTGCAATTGCATCTTATGACTGTCTGGCTCTGGGTATCAATAAGTAAGTTGTTGTTTGCAACTTTCTTTATCAATATTGATTATTAACCAACTATATTGCATCTAGTTCTTGTTATTCATGTTCATCTGCACTGTGGTTTAGAATTGCCGTTCCTGCCCACACCTATGGATCATGACTACCATCACCAAGTTTTTAATTCTAACTTTGGAGTTTTCGGCTTCCTTGATGTTATTCATAATACTCGAGGCAAATATAGCTTATATCGTGCCAATTGGCAGCCAAAAAATCCAATTGAATCAACATCCTCGTCGGCTAAATCGAATGTAGACAAATCATCGTAAATAGTCAAAAGATAGTCTTGTTCGTTATGTTTTAGTTCTATAGTATATATATATATATATAACTTGAACTGCTCGCTATTGTCATTTAATAGCATGATTATTTTATTAATAAAAGTATTTTTCATACTACACTCGTTAATTTAATGATGAAATATCTAATGACATACCGACATATTGGGCAAATTGACTTTTATTTTTTGTGTTTATTATTCTTATTATTTTATCGTTTTGCATCGAGTATTATAAAAATAGCTGTTAACTGTATAGAATGCAATTTACGTAACATCTTTCTCTTTTCACAATTACAATGATATTGAGAGGCCACATATCACCGACAATATTAAAAAACATACGGCAATAATATCATTCAACACTGTTTCATTAATTATTAACTAATGTAAGCAAAGCCATCTCAGACTAAAACTAATAAACTTTTATTTATAATTGATTAGTAGCCAATTTATATTTTGATATTAATCAGTAATATTGGCACAAATTACCAAAATAAATACGTAATTACTGATTAAATGGGTGTAAAAATTTATACTTTACATTCTTCTAGTCAATTACAATATAGCAGCAATACTAATACTAATATTAATAAATAATAGATATCTAACACTCAATTATTAATGATACAGCCAACTATTTAAGTATAGTGCTTTGGCTCAATTCAATTAAGCCAAGCTGGGTTGACTTTGCATTATGAGCGCGTGACGGACGTTCACTTTTCTTCTACGACATCACCGTTGCCGTTTTCCAATTAAATCTTTATACATCATGACCGATACTACACTAACTGGAGAAGTAGCCGCGATACATCCTTTAGACGCAGGCCTCGAGTCTAGCGATCCATTTGGTTCTAGCGGCAGTATGGAGCCTTATATTGCTCATATAACTTCAACGCCACCCCAAAACGTTTATTGTTGCTCGTTGGACCGCGCTATTCATGCACCGGGCATAGTCATGGTGATTACGGCTGCCAATAAAACTATTGACGCTGGCGGGAGTACATTTATTGCTTATTGTATTCGATTTGGCGTAGGTTTTGTGTAGATGAGATAGTAACGTCTAGCTTACAATTCTCTTTTAGAATTTAGAAGTACGGCGACGATACTCTGAATTTGCTTCACTGCGCAAGATTCTAGGACGTATGTATCCTACTGCTGTTATCCCGCCTATTCCCGAAAAGCATTCATTGAGTAAGTCTATTATTTTTATTGATAGAGTGTATTTAATCAATTCTATATAGCCGATTACGCAACCAAACAAAGCCGTGCCAAAGAAGATATGCGTATTATCGAAAAACGAAAGCGCATGCTAGGCTCTTTTCTTAATCGTCTAGTCACACATCCCATACTGTCGACTGAGCACACACTTCACCAATTTCTTAATGTTGATGAGGACTGGGTAAGTGCTAAACATGGTTAATAATGACGAATTTCAGTTATTTATTCGTGGCAAATAGTCAAGTGTTTTAAAATCTGAATTAGTAACATCATTGCCTAAACGACCGATCCAACGTCCACCAAGACCAGCCGCAGAGGATAAAGCATCGGAACGTGACTATAATATTCCTGTTCCTCGCGGTGTTGCCAAGTTAAAAAATCCGAATCCACTGTTTGAAGATCTAGAGGTTAAAACGAATAACTTTGCCAAACATCTTCAACTACATATTGATCCAGATCAGTATAAAGTAAGCCGTAAATTACTAGGTAGGATAATAAAGATATATATTATATGCTTAATGGCATTACCAATTCGGTACTAAATGGACTATTGCTATTAGAATTGGCTGGCGATAATGCTGAGTAGGTGCATTGTACAATGGATTCAGTTTAACAGAAACGGATAATTTAGCAATGGCCATTGAAAAGGTTGGACAGGCCATAGACACGGCATATCTTCCAATAATGGACTAGTAAGTAAATGTAAACATTTATAACATTTGGCTTATTATTTAATTAGGCCACAAATATGGAAAATGAAGTTGGAGAACGGCTACATGAATACGTCCAATTTGCCACGGCAATTAAGGCGGTACTCAAGTATCGACATCAACGGCATCAGCAGTTGGAGTTTTTAAATTCCAGCTTGAAAAGGCTCGTGTTCAATTGATAACATTGCTACGTGCCGACGAAGAGGCACGTCGACTATCCGAGCCATTGCCCAACAAGAAGCCATGGCAGCACAAGCAGCACAACAAAAACGCCAGCAGGAGCAGGAAGAAGAGGAAAGACGACAAGCCACATCGAATGTTGATGAAAATATCGCAGCCTCTGAAGAGTTAAGCAGTGGCGAAGGCGAAGATGACAACGAAGAAGAGCGAGGTGATAGTGATGATGAAGCAAAGATGAGCAGCAACGATGCCAGTAGATTTAATTCATTAAATCCAATCGATAAAGATCGAGTTAATTCCGAATTGAATTCGATATTTGGAGTACAAGGCACGGAAGACACGAGCAAGGTGTCTAGCATCATGCTGCTTTCTTTAGCGATGGATTAGTTGCCGAGGAAAGTTGGTCGGTACCAGCATCAAGAGCACCTACGTTTAACGCTGCATTCGCCAATTCATTTCCCGATACAAGCTATGGAGGTGGTCATCGACAAGTAGATTTATTACGCCCACCGGTATTAGACGAGATAGACGAGTCTGGCACAGCTACTAATGTAAGTGGACGTCCTCCTTATTCGCATCCAGGACGTCTATCACACCCAGTCGGTGCTATAGATGATCAAAGCATCACCTCAACAACCAATGCACTTATTCATAACCAAAGACGGCTAGTCTTCCAGTTGATGGCAGTGCATCGATAACACCAGTAGCAGCAGGAGGAAGTGGCGGCAGCATATTTAGCTTTATTAGCGATACATTCCATGGTCTATTAGATGTAGATCCTGAAGCAACGCGACGTAATAATATCGGTAGAACACAACAACTTATAGCAATGGTAAGTTAATATGAAAATGGGAAATATAACTAAATATGATTAAATTGTAATAATACTGTTATTTAGCTTGAAGAATATGTTGAAGTCGCCGAAAATGAACTTGTTCGTACTTCTACGGATATTCAACAAGAGCTTGATCGATGCCAACAACAAAAGCTACGTGATTTCCGTGACATTATGCTAGCTTATGCTCGAATGCAATCCAAGTGGTGTCGTAAAGTAGTTTTTGAATTTGAATTTGAATTTGTTAACATTATTAATATTATAACCATAGAATTTATCTGCTTGGGAAGATGCTCGACAGGAGATCGATCAAATACCTGCTCCTATGCCTTAAATAATTATACGCTATTAAGCACTATATTGTTAATGATATAGCTATATATATATATATATAATCTATATTTGTTTATGTAACTGATGGCAATGGCGATGATGTCAATGTTTGTATGTTCGTATTATTATGTGGTGTTGTAAATATGAATGATATTGTCATTTGAATAAATCAATCAAAATAATTATACAAATTACCTTAATAAACGGCTAAATTCACTGCTTCTTCTTTCTATCGCCGTTTGACGTTTTTCCTTTATTCTATCCGCGCTCTACACGATCATTTTACCGACAACAGGATTGTTAGTCGTGTACTTGGATCCACCTGTTGGTGCATCACGAAGAAGACGACGAGTAGACGACGCGCGTTTATTGAAGGGGACAGAGCGAATTAGTGTTCTACATAGATAGTTGACTGATCGCGGCCATAATCATTTAGTTTTTCCTTTTTTCTATTGATGCTTAGTATTACAATTACGGGTAGGCTTCTATATTGCATTATTGTTTATTTCTATTATTTATACGTACGGCGTTGACTAGTCGAAAGCGCTTTATGACTACAATGTGGACAGCATGTTTTGACCGAGCACTTCGTCGGATTGAACAGCAAACCAGCCATTTACTACCAATATTACGCGCTAGACGCTCATTGACGTTTAAGATCACTTCAGATATTGGGTCTATAAGCTACCGATCGTATATAGCTACAGATTCAATTGTACTGCGTCATGGCGGACATTTACCAGTAAAACAATGTCGACGTTTTACTAGTTGTACGAAAATACACGGTCCGCATTCAGGTCCGAGTTCAAGTAATGCCAGTTCATCTAATCCAATGCCAACGCATGGTAGACGAAGGACACGGCTGACGCGTACCATAGACATGTAAGTCAATACTGACTATAAAGCGTTAAATATTAATGTACAGCAACATGATTATGTGCAATTAGAATACCATTGACCAGTACTACACAATCATTTCGATCAATTCGTGCACTTGAACGTGCAATGAAATCAGCCTATTTGGACCCAAATGCAGCATGGGCTATTTATTGTCAAATTCGAAAAGACCCAAAAGCTATGGCTGAATTAACAGAGGAGCATTTCTCTTGGTTAAGAAATGTCCTGCATCATCAAACGGGGCCCATTGGGCCACAAAGTGTAGTCATTCTATGCAGAGATCAGCGAAAATGCTGGCGAAAACGCAGTGCAGCTGATGAAGTAGCCGTGGGATTTGAGGCAGAAGCGGCATATTTGTGGTCACTCTATCGATTACAAGCATTTAAACGTGTTGAACAAGCATTCAGACAAATGCAAGCGGCTGTTGAAGAAGCCGAGGCTGAAGCCGAATTTCAACGTCGAATAGAACAAAAAGCGTCGGGAAAGCCGCCTTTAAAGAATAAACGTAAAAAGCGAGATAGTGAACAGATAGAGCCGAATCAACAAGGCGCAGCAGTAGACCAGACACCTCGACCACCTGGGCCACAGGCATGGGCGTGTTTAATACTATCACTAGCACAATTGGGCGATGGTATTGGTGCACAGTCGGCATTAAATGGCATGTTACAAGCCGGTTATCGTGAACGACCCGGCCTACCATTGCATATACACGTCATTTTAGGCTATTTGCAAAGTGAACAGCCTTTTGATGCTGCACCCCTTTATGCACGACTCTCACAAATGCCACTTGACGACCCGTTGTTGGTCAACGGACCAAGTCTTGAGCCAGAGGAACAGACGAAGATGTGGAATCGATTGGCCGGTACATTGGCCAAGTACAATCTTACTAAACAGGCTACCGAGCTTACACAACGTATGCGACGTGAAGGTATACCACTTAGACTGATAACACAAACAACACTGGTAAATTCGGTTGCACGTAGTCGTCGTGTTACATCAGAAGTATTGACACGACTTTACTCGGCAATGCTTGCCAGTTATCCGAAAATGAGTATGGTAGCACATACTTCGTTTATTGAGCAATTTGCTTGTCGTGGCGATGTTGTCGGTGCACAACGGGTGCTGCAGCGAATGATTGCTGACGGCTATAAGCCCGATTGCTTCTGCTATACATCACTTATGAAAGCCTATGCGCGCCAGAACAATTTGGCAGCTGTTTGGCACGTCTATCGCGATATGCTTGTAAATCGCGTTGAATTGAATGTTGTTACATATACAGCGATGATTCGTTGGTTTGCCAGTGTTGGCGACCAGGAAAGCTTATCGGTATGTTTGCGTGAAATGCGACTACGTGGCGTTCGTCCAAATGTTGTCACTTGCAATACATTGATTTGGGCAGCAGCACGACTTGGTGATTATCGACGGGCCAGTACTGTTTATCGCGATATGATACGTCACGGATTAACGCCTGATGCATTCACATACACATGGCTATTTAATGCCAGTCATCCACGAGCATTGATGGGCATTGAAGATGAAGAGATAAGCGAAAATGATCCGTTACAATTGCCGGCAACCCGACAATCATCGTCACCTTCATTCCATAATGCCAATTGGTATCAGCGTGGTCTACTTGTGCTTGGCTGGTTCCGGGATATGCAGCAATGGGGTATTCGGCCTGCTCGTCAAAGTACTTATGCCGTGGCTATGTCAACTCTATTACGAGCCAATATGTATCGAGGTGTACTTGAAGTGGGTGATGCATTGATTCAACATGGCATTACACCGAGTGACTATGTCTTTGATATGTGCCGACGTGCTCGGCTTCGTATCGATAATCATGAGACATCTTTGAATGATAGTGCTGATCAGAGTAATGATTCAAATGCGTTAAAGGATACACCAACACTATATACTCAGGATAAAACACCGACGTTGCCTAATACGTTGAATACAGATAGCAAAGCATCGTTGTTTACAAAGACTACCGCAACTGCTAATGCTATTAATTCTGATAACAATAGCAATGTTATGATATAAAGCAACACAGAGAGCATGGTAGAACATCACTCTATCAGACACGAGTAGATCGACGTCGCAAATCAACATCATTTTCATTAATTAATGACAATAGCGATACGCTACTGCTAATTATTCCGACAACTATCCATCGTCGACATCTTCGTTTACTTCGTCAATTATTGCCCAATTAACGAGCATTAATAATATGCCTGCTCATACTAATGTGTCTCGACCGGTAACCGGCACTTTTCCAACCCATCAGGCTGGCCAGGATCCACGCTCGAGCGTGTACACTGGCCCGACCGGCTGCCATGTTAAACGCGCCTTCGCTTGTGTCCAACCAACTTATTAGTCGGTTATCCCTGGCGGATCGTATTCGTATTCGGCGTACCTGTACTTTATCTAACCATAATTCATCAAAATAGTAGGCGTTGTGCAAAATATATAAATAAAGAGACTAAGTAATTAGTCGTTATAAAAGTAAATCGATGATTTGTATTTCATTGTAGAGTTTGATTAGCATCTAATGATAGTCCATACTAGCACAGTCATGTTAATAAGAAGTTTTTATCAATTTATTAAATAGAATTAACAAAAGTTAATGATATACAAATAAAATAGATAGTGCTCTTCGAGTTGTAACATATACTGAATTAATTGGAAGAATAACAGCAGAGAGAGAGAAAAACAAAGTATGTGACAGTTTTAGTTATACAAAATGATTAGATGACAATAGTAATAATGACATGACTAAATTTAATAATATTCGCGTAATTAAACTGCACATTCAATCTATTAAACATGATGATGAGTGTTTTGATGATTGATGTCATTGACCACCCACTATCATGTTCAATAGATTCTATGCTATCATTCAATTCGATAGCCCAGTATTTGCAATCCCTCATTGCATGCAGCTCCAAAACATTTACTTCTAAAACAAAACAATTAGTATGGCATTTCCCTAAAGGTATTATTTTACACCAATAATTAAATTTGATTAACAGTGATTTAGCCGGAATTGTATACACGTGCGTGTTTCATATTTGTAACCGATCGATACAATAATGCCGTTGCAATTGTTCAGACACGTGTAAATCTAAAATAATAGAAATAAAGGTTTAGATTTACATAGTAATTTTTAGTTGACTGTCAAAAATGTATTCATGCATACTTTTGTATTCGATGTTATTGTGCAAATGTAAAACCGAATAAACGAATAGCTAAAAAACTAAAAATAGCTACAGCAATTAAGTATACTGTAAATGGTAAATGCTACGCGTAACAGCGACAATCAAATTGCCGCAAACATGACTGAGTTTTAATTAATAGCCATCCTATGTCCATTTTGCTACAATTAATTTACTTATGCGTATCGGCATTGTAACATTATACTTTTATTACCACTTATATTATTGCATGCAATTCTGAAACAGCCCAGCACTGTGACTATTTAGTCACTTTTATGCTTTTAGAAGATTCTTTTAGTGATTTGCCAATTCTCATCGATTGTAATTCAAATTGGATAGTCTATACGTGCGTATCCCATAACTTTCAAAGTAGTTTGTTTTACTCGCCGTATAGATAATATACTATAAATATGCATCGTTTTTTAAGCAAAAGCGTTTTATTTTCTTATTATCACTTTACAAACAACTTCCTTTGAAAACCTTTACACTCGCCACTTTACCATTTTTAAGCCACTTAAAGTTATAGACCAAGAATATCATTTACCATGATGCTATTTGAAAACAAGATCGCTATTCCCGCTGTTGTTGCTGCGCTACTGCTGGTATCGACTATACAGGATGTTGCCGAAGCAGAAAAATTAACAATCCGCAATGAAGAAGGCCAAGTGATACAAAATCCCACTGGATGGTATGAAGGTAGGCAATTGTTTATGCTATGTTGCAGTAATATTAATTATCCTATAGATCAACAAGGCAAATCGTTTTTTGGATATAAAGCTGGAAAAGCAGGAGTATTTGGCGACCTTAGCCTTACTGTTGCCAACAAGGGTGCACATACTTTTACCCATGAGCTCGGTATAGGAGCTGTTGGCGTATTAGTTAAAACACCTGTTATGATCTATTGTGCTAACGCTGGTGGCCACCAAAACTTTCCTTTTAATGTTTACCAAGTAAGTAGGACAAATTATAGCAATTTTGTTAAGATACACATCTAATTGAATGATAGAAATGCACGGATATAAAATACCAAAAGCTCCAAAAAGCCAAAGACATTATTGGTTGTCCTATCAAGCGGTACAATCTTGAAAATAACATTTCCTGTTATGCAACCAAGCCCAGTCGAATCAACGAGAGTCTACTAAATGTCGCTGATAGATATAAAAACCGTCCTAATCAAGACATGGCTATAAAGGGATTGATTGATCAAATCAAAGCAGGTAAGCAATTAAAATATTCTTAAATGCAAAGCTAATCCAATACACTATAGGAGCCATTTTCTTAAAAGAGTTGGGATGGTATTACAGGATCAATGAATCAACTGTGGAGCCTATCGATGACAAAAACGTCAGATTCGTCAAATTAGACAACTTGTTGCCGGTCAAGTCGCGTCTCTTCTTTAAAGGCGCTTTATATAAGCAAACCGTCACCCAAATCGATAATGAAACAGAAAAATTTCTTATAAGCTTTTTGCAACGCTTTAATTTTGATGATGCCAAAATAGCAAATCTTCTTAAAACCGAGTTTAAAGATTTGTTTATTCAAAAATATAAGGGACTATTCTTTTAATAGCGCTAATTTAGATCAATAAAGAACAACAGTTTAAATATAGTATATGTATCAATATTGTTTGGATATCTAATTTGATTGGATTGCATTTTGACTCTTTATTCTTAAATGATGACAAAAAGATTTATAACTCAAATAAACCGTCGATCAGTTTTTACTACTGAGAAGTGTGATTTGTTGATGCAGTGTCATATTAACCAATCAAATCAATCAGTATTAATTAATTAGCACTATTTCAATATCAAAATAAATATTAAATAATATTTCACGTTACTTATAATAAAATATAATAAGCAAATAAATGTTAATCCATATTATTGTTGCTGTAAAGTATTCAAAGCATTATAATTTGATATTTAATATAACTCACCACCCAGTTCCATGCTTAGCAGAATAACAAATGTGTAGTTCAATCAAGCAAAGGATGTCAGTTCTGGTCGTTTGACACTAAATTACATAAGTCTACTTATTAATTAATATATGGAAGCTATTCTACTTTCACTCCCATATTTTTTATTTACCCATTTCATACTTTTTTCTTAATACTTTTAAACACCATTAAACATTTATTTGTCGCTATTCCATGTATAAGATTGCATCCAGCATTAACTAATTTATGTGTAATTATCAATACAATGCTGTAATTAATTAGTTATCTTTATTATTGCTTTAATATATATATTGTCATTATGATATTAATTGTTCAAATGCCATTTATTTAGTCAGATTGACTATAAGAAGATGGCTGTTTAATAAACAACTTTTATACTAACTATATTAATCTTGATCTTACATCACAAAGATGTCCAAAATGCAATAGTAAAATATTAGAAAATAGAAGAGACCATTTAGACGCAATAATCCATACTGTACGTAGTAACAATAATAACAAATGCATAATGACATGGGATTGCAATCATATGACTTCTATTAATATTTAATCAATCTTTCTACGCATAGCCAACAACAACAATAATCGACCTCGTGAATTTCAAAGTAAGCAAATAAAAGCATTATGACTATGTTTTTTCTACATAGTAGCATTAACTTCAATTGAAACCAATTTTGCTTCGAGGACTTAAAATATGCGAGTCAAAGTAAAATTGGAGTTTTAAAAAAGTTTTAAATGCTTGATAAGAAAAGTTAATTGTAATAAACGCAACGAATTTTAATTTAAATACTTATTTATTGAATAAATACAAACTACTAATAAAGCAACTATTAAAATAAATAAACAAATAAAGTATAATGCAAACAAAAATAATATACTCAATAAATATTTCTTTAAAATTAAAATTTAACCAACAAATAAATTAGATTGCCTTATTTAGAGTGTTTTAGATATCAGATTTAGCAATTAAACAAGTCTGAATTGCATAAAAGTATTATTGTTTCAACCAACTTAAATTACTTAGCTAATTATCAAGCAAAAGTAAAGATATGCAAAATAAAGCCGTCAACATAGCATTTGTCGTTGATAAATTAGAACAATCTACTTGCAACATCCATTCATAAATGCCACAAAATTCGCTCTAATATTCTAATTTAAAAGGTCGTGGGACATGGCAAAAGAAGCTTAAAAGGGTGCTGTGACGGATCATTTAAACCACTTGATTTGTATTAAATTTTATGATATTTTTATTAACTAAATAAAGATAGCCTTTTCGACAATATTAAGCGCACTATTGGTTGTTTAATGTTATTTGGCAGTTAACTCTAATAGCCTATGCCTTTTTGCCGTGTTTTATTAGAAAAGCGTCTTTATTTTAATTCAGTATACTATTATTTGGCTATATGATAATAATAGCTATGCTACTATTAATACCAATCTATGCCTATAGCTTACACGATATAATTATACACATTTTGTTATTAATTTAATTATTTGATTAATAGTTGTTATTATTGAGTGCAAATAAAACATGATTATAGATATAGCAATTTGATTGTATATAATTAAGATGGAACCATAAGTTTATTATTATAAGTTTGCACAGTTGAATAGAAACAACTAGATACAATCTTGTTGATAAAATAATGATTCCATTGATTAAAGACTGGATAAACCGGAGCATTGGCCAAAACTTGATATATAAATAGACTGGACGGCGTAGTTGTCAAATAATTTTGATTTCCACCGATTATATACCTAAAGTGTATTGGAATAGTGGTTTGATTGCCCTACCAATGCTGATGTCTTGAAACCATTGATTATTGTTTATCTATAAATAAAAATATTGTCATATGATTAATTTATAAACCATTAATGCATAATGCTACTTACCGCCTATTAGTATTAAGTTATTGATATACATGGTGTATAGCATGTGATTAGTACATATTTGGTTAATATACAATACCACTTACAATCTATTAATAATAAGTCATTGATACGCAATAAATAGTATGTAATTAGTTCATAGTCAGCTAATATACAATACCACTCACAGGCTATTAATATTGGGTCATTGTTACACACAGTACATGGTACATAATTAGTGCAGTCAGTCAATATACAATACAACTTACCAGCTATAATATTAGGTTGTTGATGCGCATGGCACATGATATATGATTAATGTATAGCCAGTTAATATACAATATCACTTACTGCCTGTTAGTATTAAGTTATCAATACACACAGTACATGGCATATAATTAGTACATAGTTGGTTGATATACAATATAACTTACAGCCTATTATAATTATTGGTCAAAAATACTATTAATAAGCAAATACTGTTATATTTATTGTGATTGCAACATACCACGACGAGCTAAAGCTGGTTTAGCATCCACCATGGTTGTAACGGCCATAAGCGCCACAACGACGGTGCAAACGACGGGAATGGAAAGCTTCATGGTGATATTGATTTGTTGAGACAAACAAATAAAAGAGATAGTAGAGTGTGGTTGGTGTAAAGTGGAGGGTAGTGCGTGTATAGCAAGAAATAGAGTGTGATGATGATATCGCAGTTGGTGGTTGTGTATATTTTGTGGGCTATTTAAACTTATGATCTTGTTGAAATGCTAGTATGCTGTAGTATACGATATATACCATTGATGTGTAATATGAACCAATAAAACAATCCAAACAGTGGTTGAGGTGCACATGTACCAATAGATTCATAATGTGATAGGATGCCCTAGTCTTGATTTTAACCTGCCCAGTCTTTACTCCAATATGCTAGTCATTTGCATGAATAATGGAACAACGCTAATAACTCAGTACATATGCGATAGAAATAAACATATTAGCCTGTTTTTTTGTTACACGGTCTAACTATTTGGTAAAAACAAGTATATGCTTGGTTTTGTAAAAACAATAATGATGTCTTTGCTGTCATTTCTACCGATTCGGTCCTCAATATCTGTATGTATACAGAATAACACACAATAATGATGCAAAAACAAGCTTAATGTATCAAACTGGTATTTTATACAGGTTTTACTGCCCTATATAAGCCAATTATAATTTTTAAATTATAAAGTGTGTTGATTGGTACGTGCATGCATTTCATTCAACACTACGCCGATTGTTACAGGGGCAATCATTGTTTTGAATTATAAATGTATCACATCCAAGCATATCATGCTACATGTTGTGCAACTGCCATCACTCAAATGACGGCTGATCTAAATTGCCTAAAATTGATTATACAATGAGTATTGTTTGTAGGATAATGCATCACGGCATTTTGAACAATGGAGTATTTCAACAAGCCATTTTTGTCATCAGTTTTTCAGCTGTAAACTAGATTGCATTGGATAAATTACACGCAATACAATATGAAGACACTAGTTAGGCACAATGAAAATTCTAGCCAAATAACAGTAATTTCGAGTACGTAATGGCTATGGATCGTCTATTAATGGGTAATCATACAAGGCCTAAGTGCTGCTTACATTTCTGAAACCACTTTTGACAAGTTAAGCAAGATAGAATGTAGAAGAACAAGCCAAAGCTGAAATCAATGGAAAATAATTAACAGCTCAAGGTTTACTGGTTTAACCATAGCAAATGGTTATAGTTATGCTAAGCTGGACTGTGTTTATTAAAAAATTAACTGTTGCTGATGC
The DNA here is from genome assembly GCA_025786725.1 of Syncephalis fuscata. Taxonomy (NCBI): domain Eukaryota; kingdom Fungi; phylum Zoopagomycota; class Zoopagomycetes; order Zoopagales; family Piptocephalidaceae; genus Syncephalis; species Syncephalis fuscata. The sequence goes on along the minus strand of JAHLTZ010000007.1, from coordinate 656,088 downwards.
AGCTAGAGAAGCAGCAATGTTAAACCGAAATAACGCACAGAAAACAGAGAGTTGTAAATAAAATTGAATCAATGAGTTTAGTAATTAAATAACTTATTATTGTTACTATAGTTTATAATTCTGATTGTTTGTACGGATAAATATTTGCAATCACATTGTAACTTCTTATATACTTACATTTACACGACCACCAACTAAGCCAACTATTATAAGGCTTACTTTAATTATTTATCAGAGTAAGCAGCTAATATTATACATTATTGCAACAATAGAAAAACAGATTGTTTTTATTTATTGATCATTAATAAAAGTTGTATAGCTATATATTAAAATAAAACAAAATATTGGATTGAATGCGTAATATTTACATGATCAAGTTATTTTTACTTTGACTCCCACATTTGAATTCCCAAAACAAAACTTGTTCGAATTGAAGTTATGCTGCTATGCATAACAAACATGGTTATAGCGTTCATTTAATTTTATTGAAACATTTAAGGTTGATTATTGTTGTTGTTGGCCATGTGTAAAAAGATTGATTGAATATTAATAAAAGCCGTATGATTGCAATTTCATATCGTTCCACAGTTGTTGTTATTGTTGCTACGTACAGTGTGATTTCCTTGCGTCTAAATGATTTCTCCTATTTTCCAATCTTGTACTGTTGCATTTTGGACATATTTACGATGTAAGATACTCGTCTATGGTGACAAGAAGGTAGGACGACTAGCATTTCTGATGTTCACCATTGTCTTGAGCATTCTTGGTATCAACTTGGTAGGTACAGTTTATTTGCCGGCCATTGATGAAGCAAATGGCCTCCACCATATGCAATGATGATAGATTGAGTGTTTTCACCAGGAAAATCTTGTAGCGACAGTTGTAACCAGAAGATATGCCATGCCGTTGAGGTTACTTGAGCAAATATTGATGTAAAATAAGATAAATAAAGACTAGGGATTGAATAGTGTTTTTTATTGATGTTCAAATAAGTAAACAAAAGATGTGAGAGTCAAAGTACAGTAGCTTCTTTTATATTATTTATTGTATCCATTTATTTTGTATTAATTTAACAATGCTACTGTTGAATAACCGAACCAATAGTCAGATGTGAGTGCGGTGGCGTGATACGGGCAATTGTTCACCTAAGCGTTTGTTACACGGGACACAGGTGTTAGCAGTATATCTTCATATCCATCTGCTTCAACACATGTTCTTAATTCATTATCTATGGCTGCCTTGACACAGTGAAATAGCGATTTTCTATTTTATTCACATTTCACAAGACTTTACGTTTATTTAGTATTTGTTCCACAGTAGTATTTGCGATAAACAATTGCTGCTTTGGTGCCTATTGTTTCTTACTACTATTGCCGCTATTATTACGGGTGCCAGTATTGGCTGTGATGGGCTTTTTCGACATTGCCTAATATTATATTAGTAGTACCAGCAGTGTTGCCGTGATAACTATCCTTACTTTACCTCTCCTTTTCCTTATTGTCTACTCATCGCGTCATATTATTATTGCGACATCAGGAGATTATTGACATGTCAGAGTCAACCGACCCGGCCGGTAAGTCTAGCTTTACTTGTAACGATGACGACAGCTAATATATATATATATGTTTGTATGTAAATACATGTACAATGTATTGGCTATAGAGCGCCGTGCATCAATACAGCTACCATCGACGTCATCGTCATCAGTATCGGCGGCTGATTATGCGGCAGATCCCGCGTTATATAATTTCAAATTGGTTGAAGCACTCCATGCTGGTGACAAAGAGCTGTTAAAGCGTTTAATAAACGCTCAAGCTACTCGTGACAGCGATGCCACCATGAGCGGTGCTGCATCGATTCGCAGCCAGAATGATAACTATCGACAGTCACCACTACATATTGCAGTGCAGATTGTTCCGCTGGAGTTAATTTCGTATCTATTATCTTTCCAACAGCTTGATGTTAATCAGCGAGATCTTGAGGGCAATACGCCACTTCATTTGGCAGCCAAATCTGGTCGAGCTGATGTTGTGCGTGAACTTTTAGAGCGAAAGGATGTAAACATTAGTATACGCAACGATGAAGACCAAATGGCAATCGATATAGCCCGTGGTGCTGATATCGTGGATATTCTTGTTGGTGAGTGACATTGGATACAAATAGCAGTAAATTGTTAATTAATTAATTGCATATTTATCTATATTTTAGAGTATCGTAATAATATTGTAAATCAAGTTGGCCCACAAGTGCACCAATTTGCATCTAAAGGCGATCTTGATCAAGTGAAACGACTGCTTGAAGATCCACGAGCTGGTGCACTTGATATCAATCATCAGAATCCAATGACGGGACGTACCGCTTTACACGAAGCGGTAGTGGCAGGCAGTGCAGATTTAGTTCGCTATCTACTCCGAAAAGGTGCCGATCCATTTGTACGCGACAGAAAAGGCAAAACAGCTCTTGAACTAACAAAAGCCGAGGCCATTAAATCGGTTATTAAAGAAGGTTAGCAACAGCAAATATTATCGATAATGCTTATAATAATAATTTAAATAATTTAGCATTTAATGATGCCGTATTAACAACAACACCCGGAGAAGTGCCTAAAATGCAAGGCAGCCTTTACAAGTGGACCAACTTTGCAAGTGGCTATAAACTACGTTATTTTGTACTTGAAAATGGTTGGTTTTTTATTCATTAGATAGAAGAGCAATGGCTAATCAACGTGGATCAGGTATTTTATCTTATTATAAAAACCAAGAAGATGCAGGCAATGCTTGTCGCGGCAGTATCAACATTGGTACGGCCAAGATTTGGATGGATGCAGGCGATAAAACTCGTTTTGATATTCTTGGCAAAGGATCAGTTCGCTATCATTTACGAAGTGAACATGCCGTTGAAGCAAAACGATGGATTATGGCACTTACTCAATCGAAGCAATGGGTGCAAGAATCGCTTTCTACACCAGCAACTCCTTCAACTGGCAATGTAGCACCGAATGTCAATGCAACACTTCGACCATCACATGCTATGCAAATGACACAAAATGCAGCTGTTGCATTGAATGCACCTATACAATCAAGTAGTCTGGGCATTGATTTAGGCAATATTGAGTCTGATGGACGTAAACGTCAACAAGCAGCACAGCGACTTACACCCAACATTGAAACAACACCAAGTATTGCCAGTACGGGTGGTGGCAGCATTAATACAGCTGCAGAACAAGAGACTGAATCGATTTATGAGACTGATATGTCTACAAAGAAGGAAGCAGCGACGAATGAACCATCTTTGTTTGCTTCACCACAGTCGGACGATTCAGGCACTAATTCGGGTATAGCGACCGATCCGCCCTATGGTGATCAGCTTATTCTTGCATTCCAGGCTGCGGCCGTCCAACTTGATATTCAGAAGCAATTGCTGCAATCAATTGAAACAACAGTAGCCAATGTCGTTGGTCTGGATACAGATGCTGGTCGACGTTGCGATCTTGTAACTAAAGGTCTTTCAACATCATTGGATGCACTTCAACGACTTGTTGAATCAGCCAGACATATAAGCGAGGATCGAGAGGTGTACTGGCGTTCTCGTTGTGACTCTGAAGCAGAACGACAGCGTCTATGGGAGGCAAGTCTTAAGCAAGTGGCCACTGAACGTGAGGAGATGTTTGAAACGCTTACTTCGGTCAAACAATTGGCACGTAAAAGTGGTGCATTTGAAGTAACTGCCGCTATTGATGGTCCAATCGTTGAACGAGAATGCGAAGAGCTTGAAGATGAAGACGAGTTTTTTGATGCAACTGAAGAAGGATTTATATTTGAAGAGGTGTTATCGGCCGATGCATCTGCAGTAACAAGTCCAAAGACACTACGATCCTTGTCGATATCACGTCTATCTGTTGGTGAATTATCACGCATATCAGAGACTGAGGCTGCAGTATCAGTTGCTACCGCAGTTGATATTGTTACTGAAGAGCGTGAAGCTGATGCCGACTTTTCACTCTCGTTCCTTGGCTACCCAAGTGAAGCGGCCGATTTCCGTACGGAACTGCCACCGCCAGATAGTGCCGCGCCTGCAGTCAGTGTATGGTCGGTGTTGAAGAACTCTATTGGCAAAGATCTTACGAAGATCAGTATGCCGGTTATCTTCAACGAGCCAACATCGATGTTGCAGCGAATGTGTGAAGATATCGAGTATATTGATTTGCTTGATACGGCCGTTAAACAACGAGGCAGTGCAGAACGTATGCTTTATGTAGCTGCCTTTGCCATCAGTAATTATTCAAGTACATTAGGACGTATTGCTAAACCATTTAATCCGCTGTTGGTAAGTGTTTATTTAGTTGTAGTAATAGGTGGATATACTAATATTTACATGTTAATTCTATTAACAATATACTAGGGAGAGACATTTGAGTATGTAAGACCAGACAAAAAGTATCGCTACATTTCCGAACAAGTTAGTCATCATCCAGTAAGTAAATAGCAAACAAATTGTAATAGCTTAGTTAAATGGCACTTTATAATATATATATATTATTTGTTACTAATGTTTGTTCATTCTAGCCTATTAGTGCTTGTCACTGTGATTCACCTAATTATTCGTTTTTTGCCGAAGTTAACGTTCGTTCAAAGTTTCTTGGCAATACACTTGAAATGCATCCATCCGGTGTTTCGCATTTGGTATTAAAAGTGCCCAAGGAACACATCAGAGGCGGTCAAGATGATGGAGATGTTAACAGTATCGATAGTAGCGCTGAAGATACTGGACGGATTGATGAACATTATTCATGGACAAAGTGCGTAACTGCCGTTAATAATCTAATTCTTGGTCGTCTTACCATTGAACATTACGGCGATATGCCGATTACTAATCATTTAACGGGCGAGACTTGTATGCTTACCTTTAAACAGCGTGGCTGGCGTGGTAAAGATGAGCATGTTATTGAGGGATCGCTTAAAGACACACAGGGACGTGTGCTTTACGAGCTACACGGCAAATGGAGCGATAAGTTTGTTGCTCGTCGTGTGGCCGATGACGAGTTCCATTTGTCAGGAGCAGATGCCGATTCAGCTTCAATGACATCAGGCAGTGCACGTGGCCGTAGCTTTATTCTATGGCGCAAGAATCCAACACCTGAAGTGCCACGGCCTTTAACTTGACCGAATTTGCCGCTAGTCTTAACGATTGTCCCGATAGCCTTCGTCGTTATTTGGTACCCACCGACTCGCGTATTCGACCAGATCAACATGCACTGGAGCGTGGTGAATGGGAGTTAGCATCGCAAGAAAAGACGCGAGTTGAAGAGAAACAGCGTGCCAAACGACGAGAACGTGAAGTAGACGACGAGCATGCTACACATCAGCCACGTTGGTTTGAACATGATGTTGAACCAGATACTGGTGCTGAATACTGGCGCTTTAACAATGAATACTGGAAAATACGTGCTAAAGTGGCCAAAGCAGTTGATGCAGGGAACAGCCTAAATGGGATAATGTTGAGGACATTTTTTAGTATCATTTCCGTAATAAAATAACCAGCAAACACATACAAATAAATTGCTTTCAACGGAATAATTGTTTATTGATAGTTTATTAATTACAGTTATATCATTGTATTTGCTGTTTAAATATACTTTTAATAGTAGTTGGTGGGTCAGATGGCAATTTATCTAATATTGCATCTTCCACGGCCAACATCTATAACGATATTAGTATTAATAATTTATTAATTAATTAATGTATTAGTTAAAAATTACTTACTTTGCTATATTGCTCGTCCGTTTCATGGTCATATCCCATTAAATGACAAATACTATGAACGTATAATTCACGTAGACGTATTTCTAGTGCACTTATCTCTTCTGCCGAACAAAGCCATTTGTTTATAACACGACTACTAGCCGGTAGTGTGCTCGAACGGGCAGCAAGCCACTCTGATAAACAGTGTTTACGCACATAAGGTACTGATACGTAGATGTCACCAAGATAACAGTGCTGCGGTGTTAATGGTGCCGGTAATACACCAGGCGATTGTGCCTTTATAGTAAATAAGTCTACACGTTATTATACTTTTCAAACAATAGATGCGCAAATAAACATGTCCTTTTTATCTATTTAATAGCTACTTACGAGATGAAATGGAAATGACAGCACATCTGTTGCTTGGTTCTTGTTACGATATAGCTGATTAAGCTGTCTAATCGAGGCTAGTCCGCATAGTTGCAGCGAAACAGACCAACCTTTGTACGGAGTATTATTAATAATAGTGCGTAGTAAATGAGTCACTGCGTTATGGTTAAATTGAACGCTATGACATATATTGCTTAAATGTATCGTCATATCACGCGCGTATTATTTAGTATAGAAAGTAAAGTGAGAATGCCGATAATAAGGCGATGAGATTAAACTGTGAGTGACAAAACTACTTCCGTAACTCTCCGTATGAATGATATGACATCTAAATTACTGTGTGTGTGTGTGTTTGCATTCTGTATGTTTGCTAGTCAATACGCTGCCATTCTCTCTCTCTCTGCTCTCTCTCTGTTCTCGCTGTTCTCTCTTTCCACTTATAGTTTTACCCCCTTTACAACAAGAGGGTAAGTGTATTGTGTGGTGGTTAGTGGTGTGGTTTCTTTCTTTCTACACTATTTCCGCTTTTTCTTTGCTATTTACCTTGTTTGTTTCCGTGTGTATGAACACGTAGTGGCCTCTTCGTCTGGCTGATCACTAGGTTTCTCGGTGGGTATGATTGAATAATAGATGGATATGGTAGTTGTAGTAGAGAGACGCGTACTAGATCAAAGTGTTTATTATAGATGACGTACATCTATGGTATTGTTATGATAGTAGTGTATAGATAATTAGATCAATCGGCATATCGACGAGTAAACGCTGCGTTTAACGTCGATATACCTTGTTTAATAATCTAAATGTATGGGTGGACGGGAAAGCCATACTATAAGGTAGAATGTGTATTTATGACGTGTTCTATTGCTTTTTTATTTACTAGGTTATGTTTGCACGGATCTCAAACGTGAATGCAGTGCGTTTTGCGGCACGTAGAGCCGTTCAACAGGTAATACGAGACAAGCAATACAATAGCCATGACAATAAGTTACTAATACTATCTATCCATTTGATGGTCATTAATGAATGAAAAAGACACGTGGTGTATCTACACAATCGACTACACAGGTAATTAATGAATCAATCAATCGATTAACTAATTATTGATTATTACAATGATGGCTAATAAATGATTTAATAATAATATTGATTTCTAATAATAATAATAATAATTATATTATTTAGGATGTCTTAGGTAATCGTGCTGTTCAGGCATCGATAGCCGCTGTTGCTACCGGCTCTCTTGGTTATTTGTATCTCTCGCAGTCAGAGGTACATGCAAGTGCCGAGACTGCCGATACCGGCATGCATGCACCACACTATCCATGGTCATTTAACAGTCCATTCAAGACATTTGATCATGCCGCGTAAGTATTTATTTAATATTTACCTCGATTATTATATGCTAATTTGCCATGGATAGTATTCGTCGTGGCTATCAAGTCTATAAGGAAGTCTGCTCGGCATGTCACTCAATGAACCGTATTGCTTTCCGTAATCTGGTCAATGTTACGCATAGCAAGGACGAGGCACGTGCACTAGCAGAAGATGAGACTTACATCGATGGACCTGATGATCAGGGAGAAATGTTTGAACGTCCTGGCAAGGTAAGTAGATAGACTAGCTGTTATTAATTATATATAATTTGTAACTTTATAATAATAATATAATTAGTTGTCCGACTATCTACCCGCTCCTTATCCTAATGATGAAGCGGCTCGTGCTGGTAATGCCGGTGCTTTGCCACCCGATCTCAGTTTGATTGTCAAGGCCCGTCATGGTGGTCCAGTAAGTGATTTTATTAATACAATAGTAGCATCAATAGTAATAATATAAATGATGTCATTATTTATTGATGATTTGCTATTATTAGGATTACATTTTTGCACTATTGACTGGTTACTGTGATCCACCAGCTGGTGTAGAAATCCGTCAAGGTCTTAATTACAATCCATACTTTCCTGGCGGTGCAATTGCTATGGCGCGTGTTCTTTATGACGGCGTTGTAGAATACGAGGATGGTACACCGGCTACAGCATCGCAGATGGCCAAGGATGTTAGTGAGTTCTTGTCGTGGGCCTCTGAACCCGAGCACGACGAACGCAAGCGACTTGGCTTCAAAGTAGTGACGATGTTTACAATTCTGACTGGCTTGATGGTCGTCTTGAAGCGCATGCGATGGGCTCCATTGAAGACGCGCAAGATTGTGTTTAAACCACCTACCTCGGCCGGTAAACAATAAAGTAGCGAGCAATCTCATGCTTGCATTGGATGAATACATACACACGTACATACACGCTTACATGCACATAGATATGTATTCTACATTGGCATATGCCTTACTCATGGCTAATGCTGTCATTGTATTCTAGTCGACCGACTTGAACATGCCTATTGGCCTATGTTTGTTTTTGTTTTTGTTTTTGTTTATTCGTCATAACGATGCAGGTCCTATCGCTGCATCTATCGATATGGCCATTCCTAGTAGCGATGGCCTCGTCATGGTTGTTTACATACGCATTTGGTTGGTGTAAATTGCAGCTATTGTTTTTGCCTTCATTGATCAATTGAATAGCAAGGTGCAACTTGTTCGTGTGTATGCATATATGCATGTATGTATATGCAGCAATCAACGACAATTGTTCTATAAACCGTTATTGATCATCTATTGAACAAATAGTATGCTACATACTAGATAGCTGATCACGAACGGTCTATACTTCAACTGCAGCAAACCACTGCATATACATACATGCATTTGCTGCACCTGCATCATCCGTGCTTTGCTATTGTTGTTATTGTTTTAGTTTTGTTGATGGCAATGGCGGTAATGATGGCTACTGCTGCTACTGCTACTGCAGCTGCTGCAATATAGCCGTGCATACATAATACAGCAGTCTGCAATGCACTGCAAGTACCGCCAAAAAATAAGCAAGCATGAATCGTTTGAATTGGCATAGGCCGGATTCTTTTCTCCGTTTGTTTATGGCTACTGTTGTTGTTGTTATTTTACTACTGTTACTACTATCATGATTTTCATATGCATGCAGTGGATGTATATGTCTCCGTAAATTACACGTTTCGCCATTGCATCACCTTTGCATATGCATCCCTTATTTCTGCATACTTTCGTGCCGACCCACACTTTTCATGCATCATTGTTTTCATCCTACCTTGTTCGCAAGAAAAGGCCACCTAATAACCAGTCTGAAAGGTGTGTTACCTATGGCCAGCTTTGTCAAGAGCTATGTGTTGCACGACAGCTGAATGCGGATTTCGCATCGTGGCTGTGCGGGCTCCGCCAGCGTTTCTAGTTGAACGCACACACACAAACATACACGCGTGTATGGCGCGCAGGTCCGACAGTCGACAATTCCGCTTCAACTACCGCCCACAGCTATCCACGTCTAACATGCCAGTCCTTCTGAACCTGTTGTTACTAGTGCCGCCACTGCAGCTGCTGTCGCCGCTACTACCTTGTCATCAATATTGCAGCTGCAGCTGTAGTACACTCCTATCTAAATACCGCCATTGCTTTTGCTTATAAAATTCAGCCGTTATTGATGCTGACTTCATATTCTCCATTCGCTTTCTTTGCTCTCAATCGTGTCTTCTCTACTTCAGCTACTATTTCCTTCGTTGCTATCAACGTGCTATTTACTCAAGTAGTATTGCTCGTGAATAGTGCTTAGTTTTACTGAAATTATTTAAGACACTTTATTTTTTGTTGATATTCAATTTGCCCAATCATTCTGCTGCCATCAAATTGTCGTCTCCTCTACGCCAAACTATACACAGCGTCTATCGAACAAGCCGGCCACCATCACAGCTACAATGACCATTATCGCCATTAACACAACCAGATCAACCGCTCTATTTCCTATGGGTCAAGCATCACCAATGCCAGCCGCACATACCTGTCAAGCCTGGACTGCCGGTAAGTACGCGACGAGACATAGTGCAATAATCTATGGCCGGTCGTGTAACAGGGAGAGATGTAGAACACTCAAACAAATACTAATGCATGCATATGTTTCATTTGTAGTGGCCATTGCTTTATTGGACAAGGGTAAGTAGCTTTAACACAGGAATGATTTGATATGAAACGCAAATGCACGGGGTGCAGCATTTGAGGCGTTTCAAAGCATGCACATTTTGCTAGATTATTGCGTCCATGAGTGGCCGGCTGATGTGTACAGCTGCATTTTAAATTATTATCACCGCTATCACGTGTCACTAATAATCACGCTGTTATTGCCATTTCTACTACTTCCCTACTTGTTTTCTATTTCTCTTTTAGTGCGCAGCAATACTTTACCAGACGACCAAATCTATGTTGCCTTACAACAAGCAGTTGTTGCCTGTGAACAAGCACATCGACTTGATCCAGCCGATGTGGACTGTCTTTATCGCTGGGGACGTGCTAATTTGCTAGCACTTGAACGTGCTGGTCAACAGGCCCAGCTTGGATGGCGTTTAGCGCAGCTTGGCAATGCTATTCGTGTATTTGAACTTGCATCGATACGTGATCCACAACACGTTGGTGCATTATTAGGCTTGGGACGTGCACTGTCCGACCAGGCCAACTTACTACTTCAACAGGCCGACGATCCTGAAAATGCTGCATCTGATGTTGCTACCAATAATGCATATGCATCATTGCAGCACTCTATTGTCGCTTATCGCCGCGCCTATATGGCACAGATGTCATTCAGAGCTATTTGTGGTCGTAGTCCACCTGGTACACCTACTCCAGGTCCAGCCATTGCTTCAGAAGAAGAAGAAGACGTCACTAGTGCCGATGCATTGGTCAATACTATTGTTTCATTGATTGGTGTGCTTGCACAGCTAGCCAATTTATACGCCGAGCAATGGGAGGATGATGAAGAGGATGATGAAGATGATCAGGCAAATGGTAACTGCATTAAAACATGGAAACTGAACTATATACTAATTAATCGTTTATTAAAAGCTTGTCGCGCAGTAGTTATGGCTGAAGGATTATACGCAGATGCCATTCATATTTTGGCCCAAGCAATTGTTGATGTGCCAAGTCATCGTGTTGAACTACTTGCAGAATGGGCCGAGCTACTCGAAACAATGGCCAAAACACGAGCTGACCGTGCAGGCTCAGCCAATCCGCTTTTGTTCGATGAAGCATTGGCCAAATACGAAGAGGCAATTGATGAAGCTATTGCCGTCAATAGTGAATTACTTGCTGATCTACACTTTGATTATGGTCAGCTTTGTCACACTATCGCCGATACCCGTCTTACCGAGCTGAATACGTTGCACGGCCAGCAATACACCAATGTTGAAATTGCTACATCGCTCCATACCGTCGTCCGACCATACTTTGACCGGGCCTGTGCTGCTTTCCGTTGCGCAGTTCAAGCAAACAAAGAAAACGCAGTAATGCAAGAACGTTTGGGCGATGCCTGCTTCATTAGTGCTTGTATTGCTGCCGATCCAGCTGCTGAGGCCCGTCTACTTGCTGAAGCCGAGCGCTGGTACCGTAACGCAATGACTGTCGATGCTGAAGACGATGAGGTAGTAGCTCGTTTGGCTCAGGTATGCCATCGTCAGCGCCGTATTGGAGAATGTGCCGCACTACTTGCACACTGGCATGCTCTTGGTGGCGGTATTCAAGATCTAAAGCATGAAGATCGTGTATTTTTGCCTGAATTTGTTGCCCAGGTACCTTTACTCGTTAACATGTACGATTGAGTGTAATTATTCCATTTCTATCGTGTAGTTGTTATTCCACAGTTTCTGCTTGCGCAAAACCACTATTTGTTATTTTTTGTTGTTCCTTTCCTTTTCTTTTTTCGTTCCTCGACAGGTGCATCGGCGGAATTGCGTTACGCTTCTTCGCCGTGCGTATTTCTTTTCGCCATGCGTAACGTATTTGCTTCTTTTTGATCGTACATTTCTATTCACCGACACCTATTACCATGGCTGCTTTATCTCTTTTATTTACCAGTCGGCACCAGTCGCCTGTCTACACCCTTTTGGTGTATCTCTATTTGCATTTGCAGCTCTATAGAAGCCTATGGTAATGGTTATTATTGTGATGAATTCACCTACTTAAAAATTCTCTTTTCTCCTCAACTTTATTCTACAAAAGAATCCTCCGGCTCATTGGATTCTTTAGGTGGATTTAGATTTTCCTTCCTTTGAAGCATGTATTTTGTAGTTGTTTGCTTTTTCGTGTGTGTGCACACATCCTTGATTTCATCGCTCTTGGCATGGCCCTTTTTGGCTGCAATGATTCTTTTTCATTACGATAGCTCTTTTACTTATAATTATTACTATTCGCACACCTCGATTAAGCATAATATATATTATTTATATTAAATGCAAATTAATAAAATTGACACCTGTCATAAAACTCATTGTGTCCATGTTTATTTAAGTTTTTAGTATATTATTGTACTATAATTTACATTTAATAATTATGGCTTTTCAATTTCTTAGAGCTGGTCATATAATGATATTGTTTATTAAATGTTAGTTACACTTTTAACATTTATTATTTGAATTGTAATAAGATAAATAAGAATAACAGCACTAATATTTTATCTTTAAATTTACACGTTAAGATGATCACAAAACGATAGCTAAACTAAAAACTGGTGTTTCGAGACAAAAAAGAGCAAACGCTTATTGTCTGGCAGCTCTAGCTACGCACAACTACGACCAATGTTATAATGCGCTTTAAAAAGCTAAATAGTTTTTAAATGGTGTTGAGCATCGCATTTTATTAATTTAATTTATTAAAAGATGGTTTTGGGTGCGTGCTTTTGTTTTAAACTGCTACAGTTCTAAGTGAGAAAAAGCCAGATAGTTTATAAGCACCAAATATGATAGTTACATGAATAAATAATAAACGTATATATATATATAAAGCATCAATCATACTGTGTTGTGCTACATTTATCATTGTGAATTTGAACTATGTAGATTGTACGTTTGAATTTATATATTTGGTTTTATTATTTTATTAATAATGTAAATGTAAATTAAGAGAAACAAAAAGGTAGGCTTGACACTTGCACATCTTCAGCTTTAACAAAAATTATTTTCCAGTTGTTTTAGTTTATCTTTTATCTCTTTATTTATTTATTATTATTTTCTTTTCAAATATTGCGATCTTGGCGCGCCATTATTTTAAATTACATATTTACAAAAAAGCATTTTTAATACTCTTCTAATAATTACACGTGTTTATACTTTAATTGTTGTTTTGCTGTTTTTGCTTGCTTGCCAATTACTCACACAATGGTTAGATCCTTGGGACGCATACTATTTTACAATATTAATGGTTTTTTTAATTTAATGGACTACAGATTTTGTTGTAGTAATTTGAGAGATATTAAGCACATAGCTTGTCTTAGGACGATGGGATGTTTTCGTGCTATCTTGCATACTTTGACAATGTTGCACCAATATTGCTGTAACAATAATCCTAAATATCTATTAGCTAAGCAGTGACATTAGTTAGATTTTACTTGCCAGTCCACAACAAGGAATATGTCAGGATTTGTATAGCTTATAGGACAAAGAACCAGAATACAGCAAAAAATGTTGCATAATCCGGCCAGTATAATAGTTTGTAATCCATCACGTGCCAGTTTTTTCCACGCATCCGATCCAAACACACAGTATTGCTTCCAAGTGGAGTAGCAAAAGATGATGGAAAAGAATACGTTGAGAGGACCGTTAATCCCAAGCCAGTACCATATAAAGAAGCTTGGATAGTAGAGGGCACATCCAAACTTTGGCTCCAAAGTGATATAGCAAAAATGCAGCTCAATAAGGGCGTACGCTAGTTGAGGTAGCATGAATAAAGCAGTGGCATAGAGCACTCATTTATCCTGGTAAAGTACCAGGTAAGCCTTTCGAAACAAAATCAGAGTGTTGCCGAGCATAGCCACTGATGAACTAAACGCAATCGTCCATATCATTGTTCGGCAGTTAAAAGCGGAGCCTAGCAATGTAAATGTAGTGACCAAAGTTACTATCATGCCTGCCATTGAGGGAAGGAGACAGCACTAGGAAAATAGATTTTTAGGTCTTGATAAAACCATCTTGCCGCCTATCATGATGTTACGGCCAAAAAGATAAAACATTGTACCAATCATCAAACCTCTATCTGAATGTTTACTAGACGAGTGCGTTGCTCCTTGATATCACCACTAGCCTCTACAAAGAAATCAAGTACATTCTTTTCGCCAAGCGGATTAAGAGAAATGCCCCATAGTCTTGTGACATTTTTTATCCATTCGGTGTTTTCTGGGTTATTGTAATCAATATCCGGCATTGAAGAATAAAGTAACTATATAAAGTATGGACAAAAATAGGATCGGATTATAACATATATAGCGCTAAAGAAAGAATTATTAATAATAAAAATGGACAATAATTACGCAGGAGTCAGGTATAAAGGTATAGAAACGAGTTGGTGGCAATGGTGCCATGCTTTTGTAAACCTGTTATACTCTTCCTGGAATGGTTAAAGGAGAGACCGATTTCCAAATTGGTCGGAGGTAAAGCATATCATTTCCTGTGCTTGAATCAACTAGTATGCACTGGCCCAAGTCAGGCGCATGATACAAGGTTGTAGCGGACGATGTGGATGCGTGAAAGAAATTGCCACGATAAATATAGAATAACGTTGCTCAGATCCGCATCATCGTTTAGTTGGAAAAATAGCTAATATTCGCTTAGATACCTATGTATTAATACTACGTATTACCACTATTCTTTAATATTGTCATAAAAACACAGGAAAGCATTAGTGTATTACCGTTCGGTTAGACTCAGACGTGCTTGGAGTCCAAACGCTTAAGCACATGTATTATTGCAAGTACAACAGTATCCATATTTTATATTAGAATTGCTACTGGTTTATTTGTTCAAAGTTGAATACATGTTGCTAGCATTTCTATCATCTATTAGATGATAATGCCTAAACAGCTAGTTGATATTGAATAGCAGAATATGGATGTTTGTTTCATATTGTGGCACGTTTTCACCACATTCCTTCTTTCTTCATAATATCCAATAAATATGAATTAACTGAGGCTGCTTTATGCAATAGGCTGCACTAAACCTGTTAAATATATTGAACCATGGCAGCAATTGATTCTACGCATGCAAATCCACATTTGCCCTGATTTGGTTGGTTATTTACATCAATATCTTCTCTTTTTATTCAACTGCGTGCCACTACAATCATTTATTTTATTTCATTTCATTTATTACACGCAAATTATCCATGCCGGTCATAGATTTTACAAATTTAAACCATACTGAGTGGACAAAAGATGCTGCAACAAAATGGGGTATTCCCCTCCACCCGCTTGGTGAAATAAATACCATCGATTTCTTAATGAATGCCTCCGGCGATATTAAAGAGCAGCGCATCCGTTTTACGGGCGCTCATCTTGAAGTAGTATTGACGGTAGTCATGCTATATTTATTTGGACGTAACTCGATTGTGGCCGGTAAGATGGCAATATTACAGCCTTGCAACATATTTTCATGGTGCTGCCTAATTCCTTCCTCTATGGGCGTATGCATCGGAATAGTATCAGCTCTTGTGCATCTAGGGATTCTGGTTAACTGTCGAATGGTCGTGTGGTCTATGGCATTTGGCCAAGGAGTGGCAATGGCATGCAATAGCTTGATTATACTTCGAAAAACTTATTTAGTGCTTTATCAGAAGAAATGGGTAATATACTTTAGCATTCCACTGATGTTGGCACAGCCATTTTATGCTTTTATGATGATATATAGCAGCTTCTTTACGATAGAAGCAAAGCTAGGCTGTACGATCTATTATACTCATTTCTTTGTATGGTATTGGATTGTAATCAATGGTCCTATCAACATATTCTTCTCTGCTATTTTCTGCAAGGCTGCCTTGCAGCAGTATCGTACATTTGGATCGATAGCGTGGAAGCGACTGGCACAGGAAGGAATACAAACGCTGTGTTTGGCTATACTTTGCAATATTATTTGTTGCATTTTTGTGATTAGTCATTTAAATACGGCCAATTCCGATGTATTTTTTGCAGTGGACTGGTGAGTACATTGCTAAATTGTTATTTATTTAATTAATAGCCATTAGGATGATTGTCACGACAATATTGGTCAATCATTGTCAGCGTATGCGAAGCAGTACTAGCTTGGCACATCGTCCCATGACCCACCATATGCTTCATTTATCACAGATTGCTACGGCAAAATCCATAACAAACATTTAATAAACTGTATTAAATATACATGTAATAAAACATTTTTTCTTGGTAGGCTGCTTTCATCTATTATGATTTTAGATTTATAATTTACATTTGTATCATTAATAAAACAATAGAGCCAAAAGAGTATCAAATACGTAATATGGTGAAATATTCAATGATGGCTATGCTAGATCATAATTAAAATAACAAAATTCACATCTATAAGCTTTATTTCTTTTTATTTTTTGCCATGACGTCGTCCATTGTACGCAAGTGGCTTAGAAAGCTACGCGTCGAGCTTGCTACACCGGGTCTTGACATTTCCACTTTGCATTCGCTATTAGCTGCACCTTTAGTCTGGTTACAGCTTGACGACACCAGTAATCTTATAACAACAACACCGCCACCAGAATCTTTATCCTCTACAACAACAACTCGAACACTTCTTATTGAAGCAGGATTCCCAGAACATACGCGATTTTTATTACGAAATGTATGTGTGAACTGGTTACCAGCTTTCACCAAAGAGCAAAGACATAAATACTTTGACGCATATTTTATACCAACATTACAGCAAGATACGCAGTATTCAACAGAAACACAATTGCTCAATAGTCATATTTATGCAAATAGCTTACGCGTTCTAACTGGCTCTTTATCGGAAGGTTGGGCAACTCAAGATCAATTTATTTTGCAGACGATACTACGCCTATTAACTGAACTGTTACAGAAATTACCTATATTATATCTTTATCAAAGCCAATTGACTTGTACACCAACAAAAGCTAGCCCAAAAGAGACAGCTGCTTGGCATGATATTACGTCAATACTGTGCTCGATACCTACACGAGTTGCCAATGCATTGGCGGGAGAACTGCCATCAGCTCTGCTTGATTCTACGTATCCTTTACAGCACTTGGTGATCAAAACTAATTGGCCCTTAACCATACACATAGACTCTATTTCCAGAATTTGATCCAAAAGATATTTAACGCGATAAAAGTACAATTTAATACAGGAAAGTTTACATGAAAGCTATAGCGCAAACAATTAACGACCAATACAGATGGTGTTGTAAATGATGGTGCATTTCTCAAAAGCATGTCACAACTAGTCGAGCGCTGTATAAGACTCGGCCATGGTGGTGGGTAGAGCTGATTAGCGCTATGATGGAATATACCGTACTAACGTATATATACAGCGGCTATAGTACCTATAATAATGAAAACACATCAACAGACCTCTTATCCTATTTGGCCCCGTTTGGTAGAACAGATGGCAACATCTCAAAAATCACAAGTTTTAAGAATTATTATACAAAATACTATGCAATCTAATGAAGGTAGTTTTTAAAGTTATAGTAATTAATTAATTAATTAATTAATAAGAATCAAGATGCCTACTTGTTTAATCGAGATTTGTTAAATGCCTTATTATTGCCAAAAGATGCCGTACCTAGTCACGAATGGACAGCGGCTCAACAAGAGTCATTCGTTTACACATTGCGACAAACCCTACTTTCTATACAATGGAAAGCTTATGTATTACATTCTTTTGTTAAACATATTGCATCTGTACCATGTCAGCACAATACTAAAGGTAACTAGATAGACAATATTTATCATACTGTATATGGGCTAACCAAGACTACCAGTTGACATTCAGTCACAATTACTAAACCAAATAATTAGCTACTGGGGCGATCTAATGTTTATACAATCTGCGAATCAATTTAAGCAATTAAGTAAGTCGACAAAAACATAAAGCTTTTAACATTAATTATTTGAATTAGATGTAACACACGCTATTTTTGTTATGATCAAATACTTTGCACCAAAGATTGTTGAGAATATAGCACACACTTCAGTATTTCTAGATGGTGTCAATCGACGATTAGATAGCACAGTTTCGTTGTATAGGAAAATTGGAATGGTAATATGATGCAAATCAGCAATAACATTAGCTCATCAAGTAAATAGATTACAGCCGAGTCATTTTCAAATATAGCCAGTCCCACCGATAGCAAATTGAACTTTGAACTGGATAAAGATGATCCAGAAGTGGTTACTGTGCGCAATTTAAGCCATACACCAGAGATACCTGAGCATTGCTATACAGCAAATACTAATGTTAAACCTGATGAAATGCCTTAAATCAATCTTATATTCTAAATGGCGACTTATCTTACAACGAGGATACGCTAGATGATCCAGATGCAATTATACAATCAATTGACGCTATATCCGAAGAAGAAGAAGAAGAAGAAGAAGAAAAAGAAGAAAAAGACGATGTATCAGGTAAAGATTGGACATCAGCTTTATTTCAGTAACTAAATCTATCGATATAGAAGAGAATGGAGCATGGAAAACAAAAAAACCAAAGTAAGATTTTTAAATAATTTAAATATTTTACTAAATTAGTACCTAGGTATTTGCGAGACCTTATTCAGTATTTAAGTTGTGAAGATGATGTTGATAAATGGATGGTGGGAATTATAGCAGCAGCAGAGCTTATACATATAGTTCATAATCAAGATCTAGGTAAACTACTATATTAAATAAATAAATAATATTAATATGAATTGACTAACAACTACTAATCAATAATAGCTGTATGGGTCATACCCTTGACACGTCGCCTAGTCTATTTACAAGATGTGTATGAACAGCCAGAATTTATTCCATGTCTATGTGCTGCATTGACAGTTTTAATGGAAAAAAGTGAAGTGGCTACTGAGTATGTATAAACTGTTTATTAATTACATTATTATTAACTAATGATCAATGGTTTTAAAGACAAATCATTGATTTTATTGGTAATCGGGATTGTTCTTTATCACGTCGTGTTTTATTGTTAGAATGTTTACGACAAACAACGCATCGGCTAAACCAACTCCCAACTAGCACTGATAAAGTAAGTGGTATTTTACCAGCTCTTTGTTACTTATTATTCTATTAGAAATCAAAAATATCAAAACCATCTGGTACAGTAGTGTGGACATCAATGCGCCTTAGTTTGCAATCACCACAACATGGCACTACTCAGTGGATGCAACGACATAGTACTGTCATTCATCATTTACTTAATCTAAGCGTTAATGCTGATAATAGGTAATTGATGGTATTTTAGTTTTATTGATATAATAACACTTTTTAGACATTTAATGTTGCAGGACACACTTGTACTACGTCCGTATATTGCAACGCTGTCTGACATGATTTCACTTTCAAGTAAGCGATGATAAATGTAAAGATTAATATGTCAATTCTTATTGTGACATAATAGAAAATGCGCCTGATATATGGCCCTTGTGTAATACGTTGCTTGAACTATTGATGCCACTAAGATATCATCCAAATGCAGAAATACTTGAGGTGGTGTTAATTGGGCTCATTTCAGTGGTATCGGCATTGAATGCAAATGTACATACAGACTTTTTGAGTTTTATTCGGCCTATACACGATTGGCTTGCCGGTAAGCTGGAGTAATTGATTAGGATAGAATACTTACGAATAGCATTAGGAGTATTTGAAGCACCTATTGCAGCACAGTTACAGCCACAAATTGTAGCACTTGGTTCAGCATTAAGTGCTTTTGCTGAGAAAGCTGAAACAAACATATATACTATGCTTGATCGAATGGAAGTGTAGTATTAGCTATAGTAACAATAATAAATATCAATTGTTTGTTTATTACACTCACTCGCTGGTCTGCTATCACTATAATTATACCATTTTTATTACTATGTAGTACAGTAGCTCACTTGTAGCAATAAATATCACTTTACTTTTTCCCATTACTGGCCAGCTTTTGTTTAGATCTTGTTTCGTTTTCTAAATTACTTGCTTAGCCATGGAATCTGACTCATTGGCATCACCGCAATTGCTACATTCACCTGCGTTGACAGGTCCATCGGTGTCGACACCTTCGGACGGACCCGACACGATCTGGACCACAGCTATGGAGATTGCGCTATTTCGAGCGATTGCCCGCCACAAACCTGTTGGTAAGTGTGGCTTGCTATTTGTTTGCAGCGAAACTCAACGGCCGTATTCTGCTGTTCAGGCTTGCACAAGCATTTCCGTATGATGGGCGTTGTAGAAGAATACAATCGTCAATCACCTATTAAACTAACTGCTGAAGATATCTGGACCCATCTAGCTGCCATGTACGATTTGACTTCGCTTGATGAAATGGCAAGTATTAGCATGTACACCTCTACACTGGCTGTTTAGCTAATCTTGATGCATTTTTAGGAAGAGGAGAACGACCAAGCCGAATTAAAATGGCAGG
This sequence comes from Syncephalis fuscata, assembly GCA_025786725.1. Taxonomy (NCBI): domain Eukaryota; kingdom Fungi; phylum Zoopagomycota; class Zoopagomycetes; order Zoopagales; family Piptocephalidaceae; genus Syncephalis; species Syncephalis fuscata. The sequence continues at coordinate 635,420 of JAHLTZ010000007.1, read as the reverse complement.
ATAACAACAATAACGAGCACTCTGGCGTTGAGGAATTTTCGTTGCCATTACGCGATTTTGGAGAACTTTTGTTTAAATAATAGACATGTAGAAAATATTTGCTAGATTGAATAGCTGCCGCACTAAGATTACAGTCGATAGCTTTGAGCAACTAACACTAAACAGCCGATGCTGTATAAATTCATAAAGACCATTTTGACACCAATAAAACATATAGATAAAGCTACATTTACGTGTCATTTAAACACTTTATTTACTATTCATATAACAACAGCTAAATCACTATTGGTAATGGAATAATAGCTAGTTTAAAAGCTGATTGGATGTCGGATCATTTTCTTTTTTTATATAATTGCTACAACAATCGCGGCCTGACGATTCTTTACCGTCTAACGCATTTACGTTCCAGTCATATTTTGCTCTTTTCTTGATTTGACGTTATAATGTACGCGCGGGTTATTAATAGTTCAATCGGTCGGATCTCGTCGCGAACGTAAGTGTAAAAATAAGCATAAGTATTTTATTACTTACTTGGTGTTTAGCGGTCTTAGCACTGCTGGCCGCTCTACTTTATCCGCTTTTATAATAGCGAGGCAGCAGCCAGTAAGTATTTTATACAAGTTATTGGTAATATAAACATTAACTTTGGATAATAGTTAAAATGTACGGGCAATAACTCGCGTTCAATATCTTCTTGCAGTGGACCATGGTCTAAACACTCCGCTGTATTAGCCGATATACGTCGCAGCACAGGATCGCGTACATTAAACGGTGTGCGTTTTTCATCTACTCTAAGCAACCAAACAGAAACACTTGGTGTTGCACCGTTGGCTGCAACTCCAGAAATTACATTGGAAACATCAAGTGCATTGGCCAACACTGCTGTAACAGAAGCAGCAACGGCCACTGCTGCCAGCGGTGTCTCTGAAGCGGCCGCCAATGCTGCATTACATATAGGCGACTTTAAAGCAATGGGTCTAGTTAATTACACGCCTGTAGGTGCAGTAGAAGCATTATTGGAAGCAACTCAGGTGTGGACAGGCATGCCATGGTGGTTAACCATCCCGGCCGTCACTATTCTGGTACGTGCTGCAATGGTACCTATAATGGCGGCACAGCAACGCAATACTGTAGCTCTTCATAATGTCAATCCGGAAATGGAGATTGTTAAAAAGAAGCTGCTACGCTCACAAAGAGATAAAGACTCGGCATCGATTGCTATTCATTCGCAGGAAATTCGTACTTTGTTCGAAAAGCACAACGTAAGCCCAGTTAGAACATTGTTCCTATCGATGTCCCAAATACCAGTTTTTCTATCTTTCTTCATGGCTCTGCGTAGTATGTCGGAGATTCCGGTGCCTCAACTGACCGTTGGCGGTCTATGGTGGTTTGAAAACTTGGCTGCTGCTGATCCCACCTACGTCTTCCCTATACTTTCAAGTCTTAGTTTTTTGGTTACGTCGGAGGTAAATCAATTCACTGCTTGTCAGCAATACTTGGGCTAATTAATCTAAACAGTTAAACATGTACTTTAATCCCAACGTTGCTATGTCGCCCAATCTGAAGTTGGCGATGCGAATCTTGCCTGCAGCTATGGTTTGGTTTACTGCCTCTTTTCCAGTGGTAAGTAGCACCAATTTGTTCATGGTAAACATACTAATTTTACACTTAGTCACTTCACATTTACTGGCTCACGTCAAGCATATTCTCCATATTACAGATTCTTGCATTCCGCGCACCATGGGTTCGCAATTTCTTGCGAATTCCCGAAACTATACAGCATGCAAAAGCGTTTGTTCGTAAATAAAAGGCTATAATTTTGAATTAATTAAATGCTTGCAAGCTAAATTGGTAATCTAGACGTCAATAAAGCAATATAAGCCTATTTAAAACAACTGTGCAACTAACAATGAATATAAAACGCTTTATTTGCAATTGAGTTACATAAATAAATAAGCAGTATAGCCATGCACAATAGGCACTAGTTAAATGATTAGCAACAGTATTTATATTATATTAAAGAAATAAAGCGCTTATTATCGTTATTATTTAATAAACTTGCTTTAATAGTTGTTTACATCAAAGTTTCAGATGGCTCAACACAAGTAGGTTTGCCGCAGTCCTTGGATGTAGCACCAACATAGAGACACTGCTGTGTTGACTTGCATTTAGATGCGCATTTCGGAGCCTGGCAGCCCTTGTTCGGCTTAAGTGGCACGCACATTACTGTATTGCACGAAAATAAAGCCGTATTACGCACACAGAGAGAATCGCTTTTACAAGAACATTTAGTCACCATCATAGGACATATGAGACGAGGATTGGGTAGGATAAAGGCGCTTGTGGTGCATGCCAGCATGCTAATAGCCAAAAAGTTGATAAGATGCATAGTAGTATAGAGGTTGAGCCCGGCTAGTTGTAAAGAATAGTTGGTTGGATGGTTGGCTACTTGGTAGTAAATAAGATAGAAGTGTGCGTAAGAAAACAATAGATTGGTCAACAAACGACGCTTATAAATACCAGACGTCGATCACTCTACACACGTGTGTGCCAATAAGAATGAATGAAACAAGTATAGTTGAAACTGGTAATACTGTGTGAAACGCTCTACCCCGGTATTACAATATTCGTATGGACTGGGATTCAATTGTCCAGTTACGCAACAATTTGGTCCTAAAAGTTCTCATACTTACACTGCAAATAAAAATAGTTATTAATTGAGCAAATAAATTACTATTTACATGCCTACAAGGCGGCGCTGTTTCTCATGCTAGCCAATACAAGTGATGCGTTTTATTCAGAATAAAAGTCAGCCATGAATGCTTTGTAGTCAATGAGAATAAATCAATCGCTACAGTTTGGGCATAGAAAAGTTACACCAATCTCCTGCATAGACAATTGATGCTAGTACAGCTCTGCCAACAAGACAAGTGTTGTTTTTTATATGCCCCGATCCACCTCCTGATTAAGCGCCGTCTATGCTGTTTCACGGCATATTAGGCTATTGGACTGTTAGTCTCTGCTGTCGCATTAAATTGGTAACCTTATTATTATTATTCATTATCTACGTACTACAGCTATATAGATAGAATAAAGCATTATAACAGCCTAGTTTCAAACCAGAGAAAATCATTAGCTATGTACGTATTCCTTCTACGTAATGTTATTGTGATGTCATTGAATGGCTGTTTCAAAGGGTATACATTGTTTGGTGACATCAGTCTCCCCCCTCAGCACCGCCCCTTTCCACCATCCTGTAACGTGGGGTGGATCAACAGTGGTTACTTTACAATAATTCTATCTACGTTCTACATTTCACGTTGACTGCAAGGGGTGCTAAAGAATAAACAGTAAAGGGGATACTATGACGCATTGGCCAAGTTATTGCTCTTTAACAAACTTGTATACAAAATGTAAAAACATTTAATCTTATACCATTAGTTGTAGCTTCAATATCACTTATTCTCACGTATAGCAAAGCACAACAACTGTATACTATATCGCTTCATACTACTTTTTATATATTGCTGCATCAAAAGCACACTAGCTACGCAATAATGGATTATAGTCGCTACGACACTGCTTATACGTCCATGCAAGAACCAAACCATGAAGTTATACATCTATGCTGTTGGCCGGCCAGCAAGTGTAATAACAAGACTGACGAACCAATTGAACATTCATCAGATCACAACACGCCAACATCAGCTAGTAGTAATCAAACAGGAGTTGATGATGTAAAACAAAACATTGACTCTATCAAAGTTAGTCAACACAAAATAAATGGAATAAATCAAAAGCGTCATCAATATCGCAATCTACGGCCAATATCCTCTGACTTTCGCTGGACTTTTCGAATCATCTCACTTATAGGATTATTGTTATCATTGATAGGAATGAATATGTTTATTCGCCTGCCACTTAACAACAAATCAACAAAAAATATCGAAAAATTATTAGAAATACAAAGAGATGGCGGCGTATTTGATCTGCAATATTTAAACAGACTAATCGAAGAACAAAAACAAACGGATCTTTTTGATGTATACACCGATTTGTATGGACAGTCAACACATTATTTGCGAAATAACTTTCAAAATAAGCCCACCAATTTGAATCATCAATCTAATGAACCAACCGAAACAGCAAGTAAACAGGCAGTAGCAAACTATTTAATCTCAATATATGAAAGTCGAGTGCGGGCCGAAAGGTTTAGTTATCGGTTTAAATGCATCATTGGATTTATTACCATTTTGCTTGGTGTAGGCTTAATGTCCGTGCAGGTTTGGGCTGAATGGATGTGTCTAACGGATGTCCACGACAAAATAGAGGATAGAGGAAGTAATGAGCATGCAGATATTACTAATGAACAGTCAGAATCAATCAGTATAAATATGCCGCATAACAAAGAAGAAATAAACATGCCGGTAAAACGAAATACTTTTGACTGTTTTAGTGGGATAACTCAATATTTTTATTCAGAAAAAGCTACTTTATCGACACAGCAATGCAGCTCTGTAAAGGAAAATATGCCCGAGCCACGACCTTTCTGTGCCACGCTAGGCACAGGGATTACATGGACACCGACATGGACACACGGTGCACAGCATTCGAGCCATATGTAATTTAACAATATAGATTTATATTCATATCTGTGTATTTATTCAAACGAACAGTAATAAAATTGACTAGTAGCTGTCGTCGTTAAAACAAGTTAACCTAACGATTGATTGGCCAATGCTTCGGTCAATTTTGCAATAGTTGCATCAATTTCCGCTGAAGTGCCAACTGTAACTCGTAAACAACCAGTGCAGCCAAGTTCCTTGCCACGATATCGCACTACCACGCCGTTATCGGCCATCCAGCGATAAATATTCTCAGCCCGTTGATTATCTGGCTCATTGCTATCACGTTTACCAATAATACATAGAACAAAATTTGCATCTTTGTTGCCCATGACGCGTAATACTCCAGGCAGCGTGATAAGAAGCTCTGATAAACGCTTACGCTCACAAAGTAGCTCCTGTACTACGTTTTTCATTCCTTGAATGCCCTGTGACGATAAAGCATGCTCGGCCAGGGCAATTGTGGGCGCAGGAATATTATATGGCGCCTTGACTACATTCATCCAGAATATGATTTTGGGTGAAGCAATAGCAATTCCTAATCTATTATGATAAATCAGTTTCAAGTACTAATAACCATTAAAAACCATACCGAATGGCAGCAAGGCCAAAGCTTTTACTTAATGTCTGCATGACAATAAGATTTGGATAGCGCATTGTCCATTTAGCAACACTGCCTTTACTATTTTCTTCGTCCTCGTCGGCGTTACCATCGTCGGATTTTTCAATAAAATCGACGTATGCCTCATCCACTACGACAATACCGTGATAGTCCGACTCAAGAATACGTCGCAAATCGCGCTTGGCCAAGCAAACACCAGTAGGATTACCCGGGGAGCATAGAAACATAATCTGAATATCCGCATCCTTTGCTGTTTCGGCCAGAATCTATTCACAAATCATAATAGCCCATTATTAATGTGGTTGATTAGCATGACACTTTAACTGTAGCTACAGAAGCTTACGTCATCGACTCGTAACTGGAATCGGCCCTCTTCAACGTCAAGCGGAACCTTAACAACACCAAGATCGTTGGTGGCGGCTGATACGCTATACATACCGTAGGTCGGTGGACAAATAAGGATTTTCTGCTTGCCAGGTATGCCAAATACGCGCATTATCATATCGATAGCTTCGTCGGAACCTACGCCAAAGAAAGCCCATTCGGGTCCAGGCAAGCCACGCCAATCAGTGTATTGTTTCTTGACTTTAAGATTCAACGGGTCCGGGTAGCGATGATAGCTGCTAGCTCGTTCCGTCAACTCTGCTAATGCCGCCGAGTCAAGTGTAGCGCCGGATAGCATAGCCGGACCATGTGCATTCTCGTTGGCATCTAGTAGCATGCCCTGATTATAGTCATCGCGGGCACAGCGATAAGGTGTAAGTGCCCGGATATTGGGGCGAACAAGGTCGTCTATCGAAAAGCTATCTTTCTGTTGCATTCTACTAGTGGCAAAAATAGAAGAAAGAGAGAAAAAGAATCACGTAATAAAATTCGCGCGGAACTATAAATGTGACTGTGATGAGAGATCTACGATGCAGAATACTGATTCTGATGAAGATTAGATTGGTGATCATCAAGGTATATCCAATAAACTATTAATCATCTTATTACTTAATACTAATCTGCTTATTACTGTCTGATATTTATTTATAATAAAAAGACGCTCGCTAGTATTGTTACTGGCTAGTTTAATGAAAAAAAGAAAAACTTGTACGTCATAGTAAAACCATTGGTATGTAGTTAACTGTCACGTAAAAAAAAGGTTAGAAGCATAGCAAATAGCGTAATAACGACGATGCAATAGAAACTATATAAAGTGCAATAAGTATAATATTCTAATTGTTTAACGCTAAATTGCTATATTGATAAAACTAGCTTAACACTTGCTATTCCTGTATCCACTCTTATCACTACTCTAGTTATAATTCTTCGTGTGCGTCATTCAAAAAGGTAATGATGGCAATAACGTTGCTGGCTGTAATTTGTTACCAAACTTTCTATAGGATGGGATAACTAGATTTATGGCCTTCTGCCTTATTACTTTGTGCAATAAATAGCTCATTATCTTCTAAGCCAAACTTGCAATTATCTTTTTCTGACTATACTTCTTTATGTGCCAACTCCAACTCTTTTGTAGTTTGCTCCAATTTCAGCTTTAATGCTTCTTGTGTTGCATTTAATAAACGGACCTACAACTACATTAGCTGCTATTTTTAAACAATAACTGCCTTATTAATTATAACTGCTTGCTTACCCTTGTTTGTTCACTGAATAGCTGTGTATTAGCAACGCGTAGTCGTATTTCTGCTGCATTACGATAGAATTTTTCCTTTCCAACTTGATCCTTAGTCATAGCTAGTCGTCTATCAAAGTAATTATTAGTTAATAAAAGTAATGACTATAATAGTTGTTGGTTGTATCACCTGCGCAGTTCATTTAATTCATTAAACAATGTTATTGATACTAAATCTTGCGCAGATTGATTCGACTTTGTATACTCTTCTAAATTGGCTTGAGCTTCAGAATCAAATGATTCTTGTAGTATTTTTGGTATACTATACATCACAGTTAATCAGTAACAAATGGTGATGAGGTTCTAACTTACGCAGCAATATTATGATATTTTTGTATCTCATCAGCTTTCTGGTTTAGCTCTACGCTAGTTTCGTTCAAACGAGCTTTTAATGCCACATTCTCTTGACATTTATCATTCAAATCAAGATTCATATGCTCAATCTTCTTTGTTTGCTTATACAACTCAGCACGTGTTATTTCTAATTCTTTTTTGTGCGCTTGTTTTTGTATTGCAGCATTGGCCAACCACTTATACATACTACGCTCCATAGCCTTTAACTTCTTCTATGCTTTGTTTATCAATTTTAGTTAGATAAGTTAATGGCTAACTTACAGAAAAATCTGCATTAGTCTGTTCCAATTTTAATTGTAATCCATCTTTTATTGTATTTAATGAATGGATCTATAATTGCATTAGATATTATATTTAAACAGTAATTACAACATTAACTATAGCTACTTGCTTACCTTTGCTTGCTCTTGACATAGTTGTGTAGTAGCAACATCCATTTTCTTTCCCATTTCATTACTAAGCTGCCTTTCATTTTCCAAATCATATTTAGCCATTGCTAGTTCACTATTAAAGCTTTGATTAATTAATAAAAGTAGCATATATAACGATTATTAGTTGTATCACCTGCGCATTTCACTCATTTCATCAAGCAATGTCATTACTACTAAGTGTTGCGTAGATTGATCCGACTCGGCATACCGTTTTAAACTGTCTTGAACTTCAGAGTCAAGCGGTTTTTTCAGTAGTTTCTTTACACTGTACATCACAATTAATCAATAACAAATGGTAACAGAATTTGACTTACGCCGCAACATTATGGTATTCTTGTGCCTCTTCGGTTTTCTGCTTTAGCTTTATGCTAGTCTCATTTAAACGAGCTTTCAAAGCTATATTTCCCTGACGTGAATAATCCAAAATACTATTCATGTCCACAATAAATTCCTTTTGATTATTCAATTCGGCACGCATTGCTTCTATTTCGTTTTTGTGCGCTTCTTTTTCCGTCGCTGCACTGTTCAACAACTCATCTATACGCCGCTTCATTGCCTCTTGCTTCTTATGTACTTTATTACAAATCCAGTTAAAGCATTTAATAGCTATACTTACATTTTGGTTATTTTTAATACTCTCCCAATCCCCATAAAGATAGATTAAATTATCAATACGAATTGGTTGCCTGCGACAGGTTGGACATTTACGTGAAACATTTAAACAACGTATAGCACTATGTAGAATATTAGTAAAACAGTACAATAGCAACTATGTATCTTGTACTTGCCAGCTACTATGAAAATATGGCCACCTTGACCGTGTTTTAATTATTAATATGTATCCTAATGAATTGCCAATACTTACAAGGCATAGCAGCTACTGGTGACAAAAGACCTTGACTTTCTCCCGGAAATGGTTCATAGCAAATAATACATTCCATTGCGTTTAATTGATAAACTAAAATGGCAAATAGCTTCAATAATAGAAATAAAACAGGATGAATTGATAAAAAAGCTACTTTAGCGCTGTTACGGTTTTTTTGAAAAGACGTAACAAAATAAGGGACAAGCGGGTGGTTATACAGTAGCCTATAATGCCAGTCACGTTTGTTGTTTAAATAATTATGTCAGCCGGTAACTTGTTTAGTTAAGTTAAAATGATAAAGTCAGTTTAACCAATTCTCTTTCATTCATTCACGGCTATTGTTAGCGAATTGGAACAGTATATTTCAAGACAATTCTAACAATCAAACTGAAACAATGTAATAAAAATGTTGTTGTAAGGACTGAACTGAATAGGAGTAAAATGATAATAGAGCAAATGCCAATGTTTTATTAAGAGCTAAGCAGTCGTATATGCATTGGTATTGAGCGTTGCAGCTCATGCAGTGCGGATATGTAGGTGACGTGTACCTTTCAATTTTATGCTCAGTTGCAACGCATAGCAATATACATAATGTAGAGTTTTACTTTGGCTCCCCTATTTTGAGTTCTTAAAGCAAAACTCATTTCAATTAAAGTCATACTATTATTAGGTACAATATAGTTATATTACTTTCTATTAAACGTTGTTAATAAATTGATTTAAATAAACAATATAACATATTATTTGATTTTTTGAAACATTTGAGGCTGATTGTTGTTGCTGTTGGCTATACGTAGAAAGATTGATTAAATATTAATAGAAGTCATATGATTGCAATCCCATGTCATTATGCATTTGTTGTTATTGTTGCTACATACAGTATGAATTATTACATCTGAATGGTCTCTTCTATTTTCTAATATTCTACTATTGTATTTTGGGCATATTTGTGATGTAAGATCAAGATTAATATAATTATTATAAATGTCGTTTATTGAACAGCCACTTTCTTTATAGCCAATCTGACTAAATAAATGACATTTGAACAATTTATAGCATAATGACAATATATATATTAAAGCAATAATAAAGATAACTAATTAATTACAGCATTGTATTGATAATTACACATAAATTAGTTAATGCTGGATGCAATCTTATACATGGAATAGCGACAAATAAATGTTTAATGGTGTTTAAAAGTATTAAGAAAAAAGTATGAAATGGGTAAATAAAAAATATGGGAGTAAAGTAGAATAGCTTCCATATATTAATTAACAAGTAGACTTATGTAATTTAGTGTCAAACAACCAAACGACATCCTTTACTTGATTGAACTACACATTTGTTATTCTGCTAAACATGGAACTGGATGGTGAGCAACATTAAATATCAAATTATAATGCTTTGAATACTTTACAGCAACAATAATATGGATTAACATTTATTTATTATATTTTATTATAAGTAACGTGAAATATTATTTAATATTTATTTTGATATTGAAATAGTGCTAATTAATTAATACTGATTGATTTGATTGGGTTAATATGACACTGTATCAACAAATCACACTTCTCAGTAGTAAAAACTGATTGACAGTTTAATGTTTAAATTATTGATTTTTTTTAGTAATAGAATGTGAGCAATAAACTATAAAATAATATAAAAGATAATAGCCACAGCATCATTAATGTAATGATGCAACGTTGATCAAACAACCAAAAAAGTAGAGGAAAGCAGAAAGGTAGCCTAGTCAGATGTTTGATATTAATTCAATAAAATAATTATTATCAACATCGAATAACTTTAACTTTCAATTATAGCTTAAATCAGCAATTTTATAACAGAAATCGCAATTATATAAAATATTAAACAATTATTGATGCTATTTACGCTTAAATCGAGTATTGTTTGCTGGCATTCGACTTAATGGCAAAGAACTTAATTTACGTGAACTACCGCCCATCCCATCAAATGAATAATGGCCAGGAGGCCGCTTTGACTATTTAACAGTAAATTATTATAGTAATAAAATTAATTTAGCACTTACTGTTCCCGTTCTTGCCCCTAATGTTACTCCTGTCATAGTTCTTTTTCGCGCACCATTTAAGAAAAGTGGAGCGGATGGTGGCAATGATGCTGGCTGTGCTTCTTTTACCAAGCCTTTTATAGACTGGCATGAATAGTACCATTATCTACTAATTTATTATTTGTGTAGTAAATAGTTCTACATTTTTTGTGTTAAACTTAATATTGTTATTATCATTTTTTGGTTGTAGTTTTTTATGTGCTAGTTCTAGCTCTTTTGTAGTTTGCTCCAATTTTATTCTTAACGCCTCTTGTTTTGTATTCAATGAACGGACCTATAATTACGATATATATATTATTTTTAAACAATGATTGTATCATTAACTATAATTGCTTGCTTACCTTTGCTTGTTCTTGGCATAATTGTGTAGTAGCAATGCGCATTCGCGTTTCTGTTGTATTACTAAGGTGTTTTTCTTTTTCCAGTTCATTTTTGGTCATTGCTAGTTGTCTATTAAAATAGGTATTAGTTACCAAATATTAATAATATAATGATTTTGGTTGTGGTACCTGCGCATTTCGCTCATTTCACTAAGCAGTGCTATCAATACTAAGTGTTGTGTGGATTGATTCGACTTCGTATATTGTTTTAAATCAGCTTGAACTTCGGAATCAAGTGATTTTTTTAGTATTTTTTGTACACTATGCATCACAATTAATCAATAACAAATGGTAACAGAATTTGACTTACGCTGCAACATTATGTATTCTTGTGCCTCATCGGTTTTCTGCTTTAGCTTTATGCTAGTCTCGTTTAAACGAGCTGTTAACGATAAGTTTTCCTGTCGTTTTTCATTTAAATCAAAACTTATACGATCAATCTTATTTGTTTGATCACGCAACTCGGTACGCATTGTTTTCAATTCTTTTTCTTGCGCTTCTTTTTGTACTGCAGCATCAGCCAACCACTCATTTATATGCTGTTTCATTAGTTCTAGTTTTGTCTATACTTTGATTATCAATTTTAGTAAAAACACCTAGTAATTAGCCTTACAGCACAATCCATTGTCAGTTCTTCTTTTTGCTGATTGTCTGAAATGGTCGCCGATTTCTTTGCAGTATTTTCCCAATCCCCATAAAGATAGATTAAATTATCACTACGAATTGGTTGCCTGCGACAGGTTGGACATTTACGTGAAACATTTAAACAACGTATAGCACTATGTAGAATATTAGTAAAACAGTACAATAGCAACTATGTATCTTGTACTTGCCAGCTACTATGAAAAATATGGCCACCTTGACCGTGTTTTAATTATTAATATGTATCCTAATGAATTGCCAATACTTACAAGGCATAGCAGCTACTGGTGACAAAAGACCTTGACTTTCTCCCGGAAATGGTTCATAGCAAATAATACATTCCATTGCGTTTAATTAATAAACCAAAAATAAATAGTGCAAACAGTAACAATAATTAGAATGAATTGGTGAAAAAATATGTTTTAACGTGATTTTATTTTTGCTATGTCTAATAACCCACCTTGATTTATATTTGTATATTAACTAGATAATGGCTGCATTGTTTATATATTATAGCAAATCTTTTATTATAAGCCCATTATATTTGATCAGTAATTGTTTTATAAAAATACTATTATCATACAACAACTTAAGAATATATCACTTGTATATTATTTAACATTAATAATAATACTAATAATTAGAAAAATAAAAGTCATTTTATTCTAAATCAAATTTTTATGATGGACGACGGCCTGCTTCATCGGAACGTAACGAATGCTCAGCTTGCTTTAGTTTTTCACGACCTTGATCCAATACTTTCTGGGCCTTTTCGCGTCCTTCGTCAACCTTAACCTGGACCCAATCGGCCGCATCACGGCTTTGCTCCTGTGTTTGCTTTACCGCGCCATCAAGCGTTTCTCGCGCATCTTTAAGACCAGATTCAACGCGTTCGCGTAATTCTTGTGTTGATTCGCGCAATTTATCACTAGTGCTCGTAACGGCTTTTTCAACCTCTGGCAATGCTTCGGCAACTTCATCACCACGGGCCCGTAGCCAACCTGATACGTGTTCGGCTTGTTGACGTGCTTCTTCTGCCTTCTTCTTTAGTTCGTCATTGACATCGCGTGTACGATGATTAAGTTCGTCGCTAGCTCCGCCAAGCGAACCACGTACACGATGCTCAAGCGAGTCGATTTCACGACGAGCCTTCGCTACTTTATCACTAACAGTCTCCTCGATGTTGCGGCGTAGCTGGCCCACTTGATTTACACCTTGAGTAACCGTTTCACGAGCCCGATCACTAGTATCTAGTACGCTGGGTGCATGTTGGCGCACTTTACCGCGCACTTCATCCGAATCGGCCGTATCGCGAAGAAGATGAAGTGATGAACGGGTTGTATTCGGCATAAAGTAGTAAGATGCACCAAGTGCTGCCAATGTTGGGAATGCAACGCGTGCAACAATCGATCGACGCGTGGCAAGAATGCTGCCGGCCAGAGCAGCCAATCCAATATACAATAGATTTGGCATCATAGGCTCTTCCTTAGCATGAACTTTACGCACCGTACCTATTTATACACATTAGCAGGTTTTAAACAGCTGTAATTATACAAACTTACGTTCTACTTCCCCTTCAGCTTTAATAACTGTATCAACAAATCCTTTACTATGGGTCTAATAATAAATAGCATTTGCTATTAATTATAACCTTTATTATCGATTAACTTACCGTTGCTTCGTGGGCAATTTGTGTTGCTTTCTCCCGTGCTTCACCAAGCAATACTTGTAGACGACTTGGAGAGGGCTCCTGATCAACATTGGTGGCCACTGGCTCATCATAAATGCCCAACTATACCGTGTTTGCATAAGTACGTCATGCCTTCTATAGATCCGCTCTGATTTGAACACCTACCTTTTCCTCACGACCTTGCGCATAAACCGAACGGTTTAACGCATAAGATGTGGCTAATGTTGTCGACACGCCAGCAACTGCCAAACCAACTGCTCGCGTTGTATAATAACGCTAATACAATAGAATTGTTAGCATAAATGCTTTTATATTCATATCTATACTAGTTTACCTGAGTTGTTGCTTGCGCGGCGCGTGTAAAAAAAGACATAGTTTACTATATTTATCAAGTAAATAGCCATTAATTAGTATAGCCATAGTTGAGCTATGCAGTAATAAAACTTACACAGAGTATAGTGGTGTAAGTAGAGAACAGAAAAGAAAAAAGAAGTGTCACTAAGCTATAGTTGGCTTAACTGTTTCAATAGCGTCATTTATAAAATTAATTAATTAATTATGTTTTACATTTTACTAATGAATTAATAAATTTATTAATTGTGTTAATAACACCAAACACACACACATACCCACCCAAAACAAGAAAAAGACAAAGTAAATAGATTCAACATAACATAAGAAGATGGCAATATTATATTAGCGTCGTTGTTCTTTAGTTGGTGTTTGTACGGGAGATAAGTGGTCGCGCTCCCATTCTTCTTTCAATGCTTCCAGTGTCTCAGGCGTCACTACTTTGCCCCAGCCAACTGCTTCAACATAATCTCATTAACTTCACGTAGCATAAATGCTTCTTCTTCGCTTCCATTGGCTTCTAATGTCGCCGTTGACGTCGTAACATTAACATCGACAGTAATAGCAGTATCTGACGAAGGCGACGTTACAGTAGACTCAACGTGCCATAAACCTCGAGTAAGCATACGAACTAGACTTTCAAAATCGTTACAGCGCATAAGTCGACGATAATTACGCTCTAATAAAGCAAGTCCCACGCGCAGTACCGTTTCCGCTACACCCTCGGCCATTGCTACATCCCATACACGTAGCACGAATGGTAATGGATAATTGTAGGCAAACAGAGTAAGGAACCATTGTGAACCGAAAAGTGGTGTAGGAATAGCATGTTCGTTAAGGTGGGCATAAATGGCCGGCAGATGCATTTCAATAAGTCGACTTAGTTGATGTAATCGTAAATGCAGTCCACTCATCGTTGGTGTAAACATCGTACGTAGATTAAATGAATCAAGTAGACGCACAAACGTACAAAAGGCATCGACTTCAGGCATGTTCATTAGTAGAGGACCGGCTAAAAAGCCTAAGCCTTGACAGTAGCCGACCTCTGCATCATAAATAGCATAGGCTCGTAATAGACGGCCTAGTGCCCGCTGACCTTTACCGCCGGCCTCGCGGAACATAGGCACACCCGGAAAAGTACGAGCTAAATCACGTATAATAATTTTATCAAATGGCGATCGTTCTGCTAGCAATTTCGGATAAACAGGTGCTAAATGCGTAGCGGCCGATCGAGTCAACGACCGCCAAACACGACCACGTAATGGTGGCGGCACACCTTGTCGTAATCGACTCGCTAGTAAATGCGGTGTTCGACGCGCCACTAATGGATAGGAACGTGTGACGGCACGCCAAAATGCCGCATCAGGTAGGCCCGGTGTAGCGAATAAAGCTGACTCGGCATCCGATGTATTATCATCGATTGAAAAAAACTTCAGTTCCGATGGATCAATGCAGAATGGGTCGGCCACTCGTTTAATCGATACCTTCCGTTGCATACTGCTATTAAAACTACTTGGTGAGGCCAATGGAGAGGAGGGCGATTTAATAGCTGTTGCTGTTGGATTAACATTGGTATTAATAGGGGCCAGGGGCAAAGCTGAACTTGTACGGCGTATAACCGCACCCACCACCGCCAAAGGTGTGCTCATCATCGATGATTTCCGTTTAGGCGCTCGTAGATCGTTCACGCTGGATACACGTTGAGGTGTGGGTGACGTGGGACTAGTTGCCGTTTGTAGTTTGACTGCCGCTTTTGGATCACTCGTTAGCTGTTTATTTTGCTGTTCCAATCGTTCTAATAAAACTTTAGTCATTTGTTCTTCTGATAATTCGCATTCACTAGTGTGTTCCTCCTGATTGGTAGTTTCACTTGATCGAAGGGCCGATGGTCGATGTGGGGCGTGTGGCTGTGTAGTCTTTATAATATTCGTATTTATAATTAATTCACTAGGACTACTAGTACCAGCCATATCAATATTCATTGTGGATATTGTTGGTCCTTCTACCAAAGTGGGCGAATCCAATTCACTTGTAGAACTAGGATCACCACTTAAATGTTCAATATCTGTATCAGTAATTGATAGTTCAATAGAAGATGACGAAGATACAGAATGACGAGACGAATGCCGTTGGCGCATTTGAGTTACTGTAGGCATTGACGTAGATGGCATAGGCAATGGCGTTACTGGCGGACGGCCTCGTCGTGAGTGATTCTTTCGTCTTGGCCTTACTGATCGAATAGATTTAATTGAACGTGCATCATCATCATCGTCGTCGTCATCGTTGTCATCATTATCGTCATGAGCTGTAGAGTCATTTAAACGATGGTGCCGTCTTCGTCTTCTAGAATGTCGTTGACGAGATCCGGGTATGTGAATACTATTTGTATCTTGATCATCTTTACTCGGGTTCCATTCAAATAATGAGACAGTACGCGGCTTATTTGCACTTCGATAATAAATAGGATGACCATCGTCATCTTCATCGTCATCTAGACTATCACTTTCTGACATGACCATAACGGCATCTTCATCGTGACTATAATGATCGGTAGTTGACAAATGGTCACTGATTGATGTTGATGCTGTAGTTGTTGTTTCAGTGGTGGGTGCACTCATACCAAAAGTACGAAATCGTCCAAATCCTCGACTCATCAAATCACCAACATAACTTACAACATTCATAGGGGCAACTGGTTCAATGGTACCATTACCATTATTAATCATTGTAAACTCATTAGATTCAGCTTGTGTAGTATTGCTGATTCTGTTGATTCGTTGGGTAATTGTATCCGTTGAATCGCTTTTAATTTCATATCTACTTCTGTTGTCGTTGATTCGGCTGTTGTTGTGTTATTGTGGGTGATGTTGGTGTTTCAGCATCAACTTCACTATGTATAGCTAATGATGAAGTACGTACTAATCCATGATGTCTAGGTACAGTTGGAGGTGCATTCATTTGTCGGGATGCAGTTCGTGGTGGTGGTGGTGGTCTACGTGTATTATAGCCACCTGTAGTACTTCTTCTCATAAGACGGGTCTGGTTTTTACCAATATCGCGTACTAATGCAGCTTCACCTTTGCCAGCCAATTCAAGACTCAATTTAATGGGTGCCGCCGATAATCGTCTGGTTATCCCTAGTGGAGGTGCATCTAATGGCAGTCTTGCACTAGATACAGGCGGCTGCGGCAATGGTTTAGATGATTGATGCTGACGTTGTTCTAGTCGACTTGTTAGTAGATTAGAGTCGACATTACTGCTTAGTTGTTCATTTAATTGTTCCATATCTTGCATTAATGCTTCGGTATTAATTGAAAATACCGATGTAATTGATGCAATGGATGAAATTGAACTGGTACGTTGATATCGTTCCCGTCTAGTTACGCTTACACTATTGGCCCGCCGCACGAGGATGGACTTAGACAGTCTGAGCCGTCATCTTGTTTCGATGATTCATTTATATTTTCTAAGCTTAAAGCTGATGGCTTTCCATTACTTTCAGTGCTTAGTGGAGATATTACTATTGAACGGCAAGATGTATTTCTATCCGTATCTACACTTGAATCTCTATCACTTAATCTCTCTTCATATTCGTCTTCGTCTTCGTCTTCATCTTCTTCATATAATTGTTCACGTGGATATATACCAGGTTCATCTGATTCGTTGAGTCCAATCATACATGCATCTTCTACCGCGTGTATTTCATTGGCATATGCATATTCTGTATCGGATAGATCACTTGTGCTACCGCCATTAAGTGTACAATCCTCAGTCGATGGCAGTTGTAAATTAGACATAGCTGATGTGGCCATGGCTACATCTGTCATGACTAAAGTGCAAATAGCAATAATAAGCCTTGAATATAAATATAAATATTATTTGGTAAATATATTAATAAATATATTAATAAATTATACTAAACTACACTTACCACACTGAAAGTGTTTATAAAATATGCTAATCTTTTAAAGCAATGGAAATGATATGAATGAGGAGCGGTCACGACAAACTGTGACCGGCAGAATAACACGACTAAACCAAAGGAAAAACTTTTAAATAGTGTCAGTATACTACATTATTAACATCCATATTATTCCTATTATTCACGCATAGCCAGTATATTAACTATAAACACGCTAGCACATCGTCATTTACTATTCATTTACAGATTAAAGGCACGCCTTTGATACAGTCCATAGCAATATATAAACGGTATTTACTACAGTCATCGCTTTACCCGTCATCTTACCTGTGGCTACACTACAACTACAACTACTTATAACTGATGAGTATTGCAAGACTTGGCCGATAAGTATGTACTAAACTATGGCACGCCAGATAATTTAGAAAAGAAAGGGGATTCCGTTGGGGAAGAAGCGGGATGAGATGGTCATAATCCAATACTGTGTTAAATAAAACAAGTAGCACCGACTTATCCAGAAAACTATGAAAGAAAAGTGCAGCAATGTGTGTTTCAGGTGTGGTTGGTTTTAACATGTCCGTGACATAAATCAATCGACTGACGTGGACTAGTTGTTGTTATTGTTGTTACCATAATAGCATAAATAACTAGTACTAATATAGTAATAATAATGCTAATGATAATAAGAACCGCAATAGCAATAGCGAGTACTACTAGCGTTATGAAAGACAATCAAAAGTGTCTAATGATGCCAGTAACCAAATAAGTATATCCGTTTAGAGGCGGTAATTATCCACATCTCGATTCAATTAGTCCAATAAAGGAGAAATGAATTCAAATGTGCTAATAAAGCAGTTGACCACACCGCACGTTACTGAAACACGGATCAGCTGGTTTCAATGGAAAAACGACGATGATGTTTCGACAAACCATGTACAACAATAGTCTATCCCCCTACTTACCAAGGATATTATCTCGAGGATATGTCAATGTGTAATATAGCAGTAGTATGTACAAAAGGAGATAAGCAGTATAGCAAAGGGACACACAATGATATTCAACAACTAAATTGATAAGCGCCAAGTAGAGAAACAATAAACGATAACCGGACAACCATTAGCGCTTATTTCTGTCTATCTGTCTATCTATATATAAATAGATAAATAGATAAATAGATAAATAGTTAGTATGGCCAACAGTTTGTACAAATGTAGAGTTGCATGTCCATTACCACGTGGTATCCTGAATGACTACAATGGATTGGTCCAGCCATGTCACCAATAGTTGAATCAATAGACAAATCAACGAACAGACAATTAAATGACCAGATGAATAACAATAATGGACAAATAGACGAGACATAGGAGCAGACAGCTAATAAGAATAGATGCACAGGTCAATATATGTATATGTGTATCTACGTATAAATATATAAATAGAACTATGTATATAAATGAGTAAATCAATGATACATATTGATGCATATTAGTATAAATTGTAAAATGATACATTTAAAATATTTGATATTTTAATAAAACAACAAAAAAGTTTTAATTAAAAAATAGCTAAAATGTAATTAAACGTCCATCACTATTGTTTCCAATAAACGTAAATCATATAGTAATAGTTATAGCAGGTTAAAGATGTCATCGAATGACTGATCTTTAACAACACCATTCACAACAACAGCATAGACAGGCACCCAATGCACTATAATACAAGTACAATAGTTAGTTGGTTGGTTCGTTCATTTAATAGTCTCTAGACAGCGAGTAGCATTTTATCTGCCATATCACTGCTGCTATCCTTACCATCCAAGGCAGAGACCGTCATTTTTCTGAGGGGGCGGCTGTTGCACAATCACTTGAGGCGGCGGCTGCGCATAACCTGTACAGCATAACAACGTGCATCAACAACCACAAAACCATCAGTAAATCGATCATCAAAACAAATATTTGCTTACCTCCACCATACGGCTGACCATAACCTAGTATATTAATAAACAATAGCGATGGTAATAGTAATAGATTAATATAAATGGTGGTCAGTGTAGTTATATATGATGCATACCTGGCTGTGGTGGTGGTGGCCCCTGATTGTAATAGCCCTGTGGCGGTGGTTGGCCATAAGCCATCGCTGGCTGTTGAGGATAGCCACCATATCCTTGCTGTGGATAGCCACCATAACCGCGGTCGTTGTATTCTCTCCGTTTTGCTTAGGGTCGGCCATAGTAGTAGTGGTAGTAATAACAGTAACAGTAACAGTAAAAGGCTAAAGAGCAACGGTATATAGCAATAGACTAAACAGACAAAAAGCCAAGTAATTCCAAGCTAAAGAGAATAAAATGAAAACAATAGATAAAAAAGCACAAGGCCGTGGGTGTGTAAAAAGGAGAATGGGTCTATCCATATTAGAGAGAGAGATATAGATATTTATATAGATAGTTATAGATATCCGCCTACCACCTTAACGCAACAGACCGAATAGCCAAAAATGAAGAAAATCCAGTATAGGTAAAAGAATGATAAACAGATAGGATGCACACGAGGATGAGCCGCTTTTAACCCAATGGTATCGGAGCTTATAAATGAGCTGTAGACCATGTGCTTATATCAATGTATTATTATGCACATATGAAGGACAGTAGGCCGTCAATATTAGAGATATATTGATAATACGGAGAACGGAATAAGCGGATGTTTATTGCCTTTGAACTGTGAGAATCTTAGTAATTTATCCGACCCGCAATAGAAATGATTTACTTGAACTATGGTTAGACTATTTTATTATTAATAATAATATGGTTACTAGTAATATAGTAATAGTAATAGTAGTAGTAGTAGTAGCATATCTAGTATATGATTAGCTAGATAAAAAGATAAAGCGATAAAGAGATAGTGATCTATTTGGTTATAAATGTTTGTATTACATTGCAGTCCAGTATAGTTAATTATAGATGATGGATTGATCCTATCTATTATAACCAGCATAGTATTAATGACGACATATGTATTTATAACACAAATCATGTTGTAGCTACTACCATTAACCATATCGCAATGGGCTTTGTTTGAAAGACCACTTCTTGGCATAATCCACCATAGAATTTCTCCGATGGCCTTGAAGTGAATAGAACTGTCTCGTGCACACCCACACTCACACACATCCACACACCAAATAATCCTTAATCCTCCTACTCATACTAATTACACACGCCTACACTTATTCACTCATTCACTCATTCACTCACTCTCACTTATCCACTTTCAGTATTTCTTTGTTTTCCTGCTTTGCCTTTTTTTCGTCGATTCTTTAATACCAATAATAACAACAACAACTTTATAGCCTTATAAACGACAACGACTCATCATGTCTATGCCCGATCCCACTGCGTATGGTGGACGTTCAGATAAAGGAAATGACTACTACACGGGACCTCCACCACCTGCTTACAGTAGCACTAGCAGTAGTCATCAAGCACCTCCACCGGCCGCACCTCAACAATATAGTGGTGGCAGTATGGGCTATAGCAGTCAACCACCTATGACTTATGGTACTGGTTATCAAACACAACCACCACCACTACAACAACAACAGCAGCAACCACAGCAGTCATCTGCAGGTGAAAATGCTTCATTCTTTGGTGGAGGTGGTCCACCAGCCAATAATCCTCATAATAAGCAAAACTATGGATATGGTTCAGGTTATAGTGCCCCTCCACCACCAGGACAGGCCTATTATCCAGGACAAGGACCTCCACCACCACAATCCTATGGCTATGGTGCTCCTCCACCTCCAGGCGCTGGTAACTAAATACTAGTAGTATTTAATGATATATGACTAATTTGTATATCTATATTTTATTATGCTATTATTATATAGCTTATGGCGCACCTCCACCTCAACAAGGAGGAAAGGATAATGATATGTTATATGGAGTGTAGGTTACTAGGATACAAATATTAATATCTAACATCTAACATCTAATGATGTTTCTATTTGATCTATAGTGCATTAGGTGCTTGTTTATGCTGTTGTTTAAAATGGATTTGTTAATCTATGATGATGATGATGATGATTACTATAGTGTTACGCGCTTATATGATATATTTTACTTTAGTAATACATTGGAATATTTATTCCAGACTATGTTTAGTATCTAGTAGTAGTTATAGATACGTTTGTTGTAATAAATCATTTAAATTACCTATTACTGATTAATAACCGATTGATAGCCAATGTATTAACAATTGATGTGCCATTTAATTTATTAATGTCAATGTTAAACGGCGTATTTAACGCTTTTACTATTGAACTATCGATGTTAACAAATCACAGACACCAGTATATGTTGCTATTTAGGATAAATCCACTTTGCCGCGTAGTTCAGCTTTTGCCTCGGCAATCTCGCCCATAAGCTCCTCATAGGCACCACTGCATTCAGGGAACGTCATCAGACTCCAACCGACTGATCCTAATGAATAGGCACCAAACCATACAATAGCCAACAGTGGTAGACATGGGACAATTTGAGACTGAATCTTTGGATCTACAGGAAGTTGCACGTAGAATAAAGAAGCCCATAGACTCGTAAAGAGTGTAAGAACAGTGAAGGCTTCTCCTGCTTTGGTCATATTGAGTGTGTGTGTGTGTGTGTGTGTACGTATACGTATTTGTTAATAGAAACGATAAACAAAAAGAAGAGCAGACTATTAAATATACAAAGTGGTAACGAATCAATATAGCAAATTTATTCCTCTTGCTATTACAAATAACATTGCGTATTATTGGTGTTGTCACTTGGTTCTTCTATTCAATAGGCTATGAATATGCGACAGCGCATTAATCGTGAAGTATTTACAGCTGATAGTGACAATGATGTAGTAGGCACACCGGCCAGTGAAGATCATGTAGATATTGACGATGATGACAACGATTTTGACGATGATACACAAGCTTCCTTGTTATCGATGGATAATACACCGTATGATCAGGATGATATCGAGGACTCTATGACGATAGATACAATGGATGAGGAGGAAGACGAAGAGGAGGAGGAGGAGGACGAAGACGAGGATATTGAAATTCAGTCGAGTAGTAGAAGGACAGGTCGTAGTAGTAGGATTGTTGAACAACAAAGAACGAAGGCACGTAATACGCGTTACATACAGCAACCAACCTCGTTGAAAAGATCAGCTATGGAACGAGTTGCCAATTCTAGAAGAATAGCTAATGGTAAGCTATGACTACTTGTTAATTAGAGTTGATTAAATAATAGTCAATGGATATAGAAAAGAGGGCACAAGAAGCGGCTATTGGCAATGAAAGTGATTTCTCTTTATTCACTGCTGAAGAGCTGGCAGAATTAAGGTAGGTTATTGTTTAGTTGTAATAATTAATTGTATTAATACATCAATATTAGTGGCAGTGAAGAAGAATATACGCCACAGCGAAATGATCTTTCATCAATGACGAAGCGTCAACGGGCAAAATATCTGGAGGAAGATCAAGAAGATTTGATGGAATTGCCAGTTGGTAAATATTCATTCTACACCGTATAATTAAACTATACTAATTGGTGTTTATAGAGACGAAAAAGCGTAAATTGACCCAGGAAGAAGTGGCACTACGACGCACTGAGGTATTAAGGAAGCGTGAACAACAGCGTAAAAAGAAGCTAGAGGATATTCATGTACGTTGGATTATTAGATTTAATTATACTAATGTTTATTAATAACTATCTATTGATTAGCGAGAAACGATCGATAAGCTGTTAAAGAAGCCATCGGCGCGTAAGAATAAGAAAGGTGAAGATGATGAAGTAAGTGCAATTGGAATAAATATGAAATTGTCATTTAATAAACATATCTGTATTAGACGGGTGCAGATGAAGATCTGGTTGATTTACCGATACCAACACAAATACATTATGTTACTAATAATAAAGGTGCAACACTTTCATTACCGCCTGGTGTAGTATTTCCTGGTACTAGTCAACATACTAGGTAGGTTTATTATGAAGAGTGCCAGTTAATTAGCTAATTAACTTGTATTTATTAAATAGTTATCCAGTAGCCATTCCCAATTGTACTGCGCCTGGCTGCCATGCACCTCGTAAATATAAACACCCAAAACAACAATGGCTGGCGTGTAGTTTAGAGCATTATCGTTTACAGCTAAAAGTATGATTGTATTTTGTTTATTTTCGTATAAAATAGTTAAAACGACAATAATATTAATATTAATAGTGTAATGATGCTGATAGTTATGGCAATGGTGTGTATTTATTTTCAAATGGTTAATGTTGTGATTTAATGTTTGATTTAATGTTTTGTGGGACAAGTATTTTTGGAAGAAAGTACGGCACGGACAGCTCAGCTACACTGTAATGCACAAAGCGATGTCGCTCATCCACGAGTGGTACGCCCATCATAGGACTAATGGAGTTGCGTACAGAATGGCTATGACGATTGGCTGGGTGTATACTGCCTGTAGTTATGCTTTGTCCTTCTAGATTACGTGGAGTACCATCGATGCCTAGTGTTTGATGACCAGCAATGCTAGTACGATTCAATTGGGCTGATGCCACATCTTCGTAGTCTTCCATGACTGGAACAACAGTGCCGGTGATGCCAGAATGTTCCAGTACGCCAAGTACTTGGCGCTTAACACCTACAAAGTGCATTTCAAATGGCTGATCCGGTCCACCGGCAAAGTCAATAAGTTCAGATTTGATGTCTAGAAGCATTTGTAATCCGCTAGCATCGATATTGCTCATGGCGGCACAATCAATGATCAGGGCACGGATAGCTGGCAGGTCAGTAGGTTCGGTCTTGCCCGTCATTTTAGCTTTATCCATATCATCATCATGACCATTGTGAGAAAGATCTGGTTGGAAAGTGACGGTACGAATTTCCAACTGGTTTCCAATACCATTGTTGGCGGGAGAACGACGACGGAAAACACGTTGCCAAATGGACGATTGGTCATCGGTGCTGCTAACGGCCGTACTAGTGGCTTTTGATTTATCGTGAGTGCCGGCATTGCACCACAGATCGTCTTGAGGATCGATGGGTGGTCGGCCAGAAGCACATCGTTTGCTAATGGCTCGCAGAATAGTTTGGCGGATATAATGGGCATTGGGGAAAATAAGCGCTTCTTCAGGACGAAATACAATAATACCACGAGGTGCTGCTGTGGTAACTACATCTGGTAGTGCTGGGTCGACATAGACGTTTGGATTGTCAATTCGTGGTTCCAGGAAAATACAGTCGGGACGAGCAACTTTATACAACATGATGAGAAGAGATAAACCGACGGCAGCACCAATGCCAATCTAAATATGATATTAGTAATTGTAATAAAACGTATACTTTTGTGCAACTTACAGCAATATTAAACATGACTGTGAATATCAAGGCTACAAAGCAGCTGACGGAATCCAATGCTAATATAAAGGTTAGATGACATTAGGTAGGCGTTACACAGTAACTTACGATTAATACGCCATAGCTTGATAAATGTTTGTGGGCCACGCATTAAATGAACAACACTGGTGACGATAATTGCGGCTAGACAGGCATCGGGTATATAGTAGAATGCAGGTGGTAAAAAGATAAGTGCACAGCAAACGATAATCGAAGCAAATAGACCGCTTAATGGCGAACGGACACCACTTTGGGAAAGGATCATACCGCGTGTCATAGCACCTGTACCGCAAAAGCCAGAGAAGAATGAAGTGGCAACATTGGACGCGCCGAGAGCAAGTAACTCTTGGCTATTGTTTGTGTGGTAGTGACCGATACGACCTAGAAATACTATTAGAAAAAGCGCATTATTGTATTATTGTCAACTTACCAAGTGCTTTGGAGATTGTTACATGTTCGACAACGGCTTGAAGTAGCGGCAACATTGAGGCAAGGAACAGTTGTTGCATAATAGAGAAGCTGATTGGTGGCATTTGTGGCTTGGGGATACCGCGGGGCACATTACGTAGAATATTAAGTGGATGTTTTTGACCGGTCGATGAATCATCACCATTACCAGCCACAGAAACTAGAAAAGAAACAAGAGTATAGAACACGACAACAATAGGGATACGAGCACCGCCAATCATGCTGGCGATTCTTGAGCGGTGGCCAAGTTTGGTACGGAGCATCTTTAGCAAAACAAGCATAATGATGGCACTAATGCCAACGCCCAAGTTAGGCAACGAGGCGGTGCCAAATTTTATAAGCATATCCCAGAACGTGGCGTAGGAAGCATGGCTAGTATTAATATTTGGAATACCGAATAGCTTGGGCAGTTGTGCCACCATAATGTCAACAGCTGCACCAAACGTGAATCCAACAACGACTGGAGCCGAAATGAAATCGATAATAATGCCCAGTCGAAGCATGCCTGCTACCGATACCATACACCCAATTAGCAATGCCATGGCACTGGCCAATCCAGCTAGGTGGGAATTATCGGGTACAATGCCGTGATACTTGGCCACTTCACGAACACCTTGGCCGATATACATGGCTAGTACAGAGGTGGGGCCGACACTAATGTCTTTGGAAGTACCAAAGATAGCATAAACGGCTACACCAACCAGTGCACTGTATAGACCGTATTCGACGGGAAGTCCGGCCAGTCGAGCGTAAGCAATGCCTTGGGGCACCAGCATAACACCAATGGTCAATCCTGCCGTAAGATCGCCGTAGAGCCAGCGGCGATTATAGTGGGGTAGCCAGCCAATAATGGGAAACATCTCGCGGAGATATTTTTTGATTGCAGGTCCAGCCTGAATCGGTTTTTTGGTCGAATTAAACATTTTGCACAGCGATACAATAGTGTTGTTGGCTAGAAAATATAAAAGTAGAATTAATGCACTATTGCAAAGAGAATTTGAGGGATTTGGTGGTAATTAATGAGAAATTATTGACTTTTGTTGTTGATACTGTCGACGATTGGGTATAAGTATACGTCGTTTAAATACTACAATGTGTATGTTGCTTTATAATAGTACGGAGCTTTGATGTCACAAATATTAACGCTTTTCTGTTACTTGGTTTGTAAATACTAACAATAAGAAAGATGGTAAATTGAAGTTTAGTCCGTTGCATGATTCAGGTGATGTTGTTTTAGCAATAAACTTGTTTTTGTCAGCGTGATTAGCTGCAAGTTCAAGTTCATTATACAAAAAAGAACAACTAAAATGCATGAAGTTTCTGGTTTATTTCGCCGTTATTGGTCAAATAACTTGTTATGTTTTGCATGCTGTACTAACACGCCCCATAATCATACGATAGTATATCGAAGCTACTTGCTCTTATTATTATTTAGCCATGTACTAAAATGCAAAGGACTTGCTCTTTAGGCTTTGGCCAAAACTCTTCAAGCCATAATAATACAATTGACTAAAAGCATAGTAGCACCCAGGTAGTTGCATCCAACAAAGTGGTAGATTAGATTCTTAGAAGGCTTCTGTACTTAACCAAGCCAAGTGAAACGTTTGATACGTTTCGCGTAATTAATTTGCCTACGTCTACTACGTGTAGCCCGCTAGTTTTGAATTTATTATTTAACGCTTTGCTAGTGGCTGTAAACATAGTTCCTGAAACAAGCGCTTGAGCGTTTGAGGGCTGTCTTGTGCGTCTTTCCTTTGATAAAGCATCGTAAACCAGACTTGAACAACATGTAACAAATAAAACCAGGCGTTGCACATATGAAATAGTCCATTGACGACTCGCAGTAAATATGCAACACTACGTCTATCTTAGGCAATCTACGGGGCAGTAAAAGATATGGTGTTAACCATGCTAGCAGTAAAATACTATTTGGAATATCTTTACTCCTTAAGCATGCTGGAGGCTACGACAATGGCCGACATACTAAGCTCCCTCTTGCTAGATATGGACATTTAAATGGTCATGTACCACATGACGTGTGCGATGTTTTAGCTCCATTGTATGAGCAATCCGGTATTCTGGCAAGCCAACAAGCACAGGCCGAAGCCAGCATCCAAAATACGGGATACAATGATGGCCAGGGCTGTTAGCAAACGAGCAAGGCGAGAATACAATAGAAAATAAACGTCATAACAAAAAAAACGAGCTAGCGAGCAAGGAGACCAGAGCTGCGGCAAGAACCGTAACACTGTTAGTGCAATTGTTGAAAAGAGTCGCAACATCAACACAACAATAAAATGTGCTATTGCTGAGCCAGGTACATTATTATTAGTGCAACATATCCAAAGCTTTATAGTAAAATAAAGCGCTCAATGGACTTTTTAGTAATATATGTAAAGTATATAAATGTATTTATTTGATAGATGTAATCAGTATGAAGAAATAGAAAGAGAGACATGTGCGACGTAAATCGTTGGATATCTAGTCGATAAATGGTATTTATAATAGCGCGAAATGTCCATACTAACAGCAAAGTAATAAGCGCTGTACAAAGATTAAATATCGAATAAAGATATTTGATACTAGAGATTACTATGCTATAGAATATACTACCTTTTGGCACATTATAGAAATTAAGTAATGAATTATAAATCAAACGAATAGGTAAATGATTAATCAATCGTATATTATCGTAATTTTTATTTAATAATCGGCTGCGCAACATTCTAATAGGTATTTATATAAATTCTTTGTAGAAATGGCAATCTTATTTGGATATAAGTCTATTTACCAATAATTATATTTGGTTTAGGTTGTTGTTATAAACTGCCCATCTATATTGCAAATATAATTTTTGGTGCTTAGTGTATATATACATGAAACTAATAATGGTTTGAATAATAGTATATATACAATGCAATATACACTTGTCTGGGCAATGTTTTTCAATTATCACAACTGAATGTTATCCTGAGATAGAATGTAGCGATCTTTGGAGGCATGACACGCGATTATGTCTTACAGACACGAGCGTTTCACGTACTATGGATCCGCGGTTGTTCTATCGCTATTGGGAAGGCGAGCAACTAGCAACTGGTCTGCACAAAACGTGCCTACCAATTGCAGCATAAACGACAAGATAATAACACAACGAATTGTGTTAATGCCACGCTCGCAGCAAATTAAGCGAAAAAAAACTTCAAAGAGTCACGCTGACCGCTGTTACCAAAAATAATGACTCAATTGATCACAGCCAAGTCCGATTATGGGACATTCTAAAATCACCCACTTTGAAACCAACTGTGACATTTTTACAACAATACACTAGGCTATGCAGAATAGTTGATAAAATCTTAAACGACAGTAAGGCCTGAAGTGGATGTTTGTCGAAACGGCAAGTTTAAGCATGTATAGATAAATTAATAGTAGTTATTGGTGATATATACAGAAAAATGAAAAAAATCTATTTGCAGCTTATTCATAAAAGTATAGCCATATGCAATGGATAGGCTAGCTTACAGCCAAGTACTAGCCATTATGCATAGTAAGTTTTAAGCATAAGGCTAACATGTAGTTATAAATATGCACTGAAAGTATAACTGCCAAACATATTGTGTGATCACCATAACTATGCCGCCTATTCTATCCACGACAATGATAGCGCTTTATTCTGCATTCTTATCTCTTCAACTTCGCCTCATTCATTTATTCCCTTTACTTTGCATATTTATTACGCTATGTAATATTCTACTATTCAATGTCTGTGTCCTATTTAAAAAACTTTAAAGCTTGTTGCTGGTCCTATTATTTGTGAATCTCGACTCTCATTCATTCTATCAACTAAGCTATTTACACTGTAACTCCTTCACTATTTATACACTTTTACTTGCTCGCTCTGTTTACCGTATACACACTATTATGTAGCGAACGTGCTCTATTCGCTGTAGTTAACTATCTGTCAAATATTTATTTGGTATAAATTTGCTAATTACCATTACTTTATCTATTATTATTTAGTACACTATGTATAGTTTGCACTCTATTCTATCAAGGGTCTGAAATAGCAATATTTATGCTTTATAATATTCATATAGTCTACTTTAGTACATAAGTGCGTTTGCTAATCAATATATCTATTTTGCTATATTATTTACTGTGCCTGCGTGTATGTTCGTTAAAATGTATCAATATTTCTATGTGTGTGTAGATATGTGTGTAGTCACACTAAACAACCAAGTGCTCTGTACAGTAAATTTTATAACAAAATGCAATTACGCTGAGATATTTAATATTGATTTGTACATTGTAGCGCGTGCGTGTGTTCTATCGGTAATCTTTATAACATTCACATGTTATTTGTGTACATTAAACCAATCCGACTATTTTCATTATTTGCCATCATCCAAATCATTATCATTATAGCCTAATCATAATAACTGACGCCTGACTTACAAACTGGCAGTCGGACTGTCGAGCCTTAGCAACCAGTATTAAAACACGTTTATTAAAGGCTAAATAAAGAATGAGCCCAGGCATTTCTAAACTGCGCCTTTTTAGTGATTTTCACATGTACACTCATCCTTGGATCGATCAGTATTAGCACTAATGGCTGTTCTTTGTCTTTATATAATCAAATAATTGCAAATAAAAGCTTATGGTTTCACCATTAAACTATATACCGCAACGGTTAATCTCATTGTACAAACGGCCATTTTACAGGTTCTACTCATGATGCGCTGATCAATCGTTCCTTTGCGATTCCCAGTATGCATATGCACGAATAAAGAATTCTTGGGGCATTCCAAAAATAGCCATAGCACATAAGCAGCCGTCTATCTAATGCAAATGCCGAGTTGGCAATACATAAACGGTAAAAAGCCATTACAAAAGGTGAGCTGTTACACAGTGTACTTGTAAGGAAAGACATGCCGCATAAAGATATGGATGTAAATGCCAAAGTCAGTCCAAGCTTTACTGACTCACAAGGGCAAGGCTTGCGTCAGGCTATTCCAGCGCTGTTTTTTTCGGAATTCAAATTAATTGCATGCCACGCTATAAAACTGTGCGCCAATGTCCCATGCCACTTTCGGCAATCATTGAATTTTCTATTCACTCCATTTCTTGTTGCCATAACTATTGCTTACACATCTTATTAGGCTTTGTATTTAGCACAAGCACTTTGATCACGTATTTCACAATTAGTCTGTGCACTAGTATCGCTCTCAACACCTTTTATTTTCTACTTTTAACATAGTACTTCATTATCACATTTGTTAATATCTTCGTTATTTGCCGTTATTCTTAACAAGTTTATATTAAAAAACAACCAACATGGCAATTAAACGCTCTTCTACTAGTAGTAGTGGTGGTTTTAGTTCTTCCGGCTCAAGCTCGAGTAGCGGCGTCATTGATGTCGGAGTCATTATAATTATGGTCTTGTTTATTGGGTTTGCAGCTGGCCATGTATATCGCCACACTCAAACAAAGACTAAGCATCATCTTACAATTGCAGGTGGTGCTTTTATTGGCATAATTAGTTTTGCTTTGATGATTGCAGGTGGCAAGCTTCTTGATCCACTTTTAATTGCTTCTGGGTTTCCAGTATTTGTACTTTCTTCGGGAATACTTAAAGTAACTTCTGCCTTTTTGTTGGCCAAATGGTAAGTGAAAATAAGCGTGGCTATGATTTATTCAATAACATTTTAATAGGAGCCGCTCCATGGTCAAAGTATTTGCCGACACAAGCCGCCAATCCTTCCAAATTGGCGTTGCGTGCATGGGTCTATTCGGCCTTGGCACTCTTATAGTTATTCTTGGCTGGGCCTTAGGTTTGGGTGGAGTTGTTTATACCACTTATGAATTTCTTCGTGGTGGCTATGGCCTGACACTAGTTGCCAATATTATTTTGGGCGTTACCGCTACTTGGCTGTACACACAAACACCCAATAATGGAGCACCAGGATTGGATACCAAGCGCAAGCAGCTACTTGTACTGCTTGGTATGTCCATTTCAATGTTTTGCTCCGATCTAGGCGGCGTTCTATTATCGTTCTACGTTGAATTTGCCTTTATTCTCTTTTTCTTGTCCTTTGGTCTTTATCCGATACACGCGTTGACCGGATTTGAAAATGAGCCTGATTTTGCTAGCGGTGTTCCAATCATAGCACCTGGCGTCGTGTACGTGCAACAACCAATGTCTGTCCCAGGTCAGCCAGGTGTTGTGTACACTCAACCTGCCGCCATGGATCAATCTGGTGTTGTCTACAATCAACCTGGTGTCGCTTATAGCCAACCTGGTGTCGTTTATAATCAGCCTAGTGTTGCTTATAGCCAACCTGGCGTTGCTTATAGTCAGCCAGGTGTTGTATATAGCCAACCTGGTGTTATGTACAGCCAGCCAGGTGTTGCTTATCCACCAGGAGCTATCAATCATCGTGGCGATGAATCCATGGCATCTAATATAATCCACCTGTCTCTTATGCCGGCGTTCCAGTTACTGGCATGCCGAACCAGTTGTTACACCTAATGTCATGGAGAACATCCCAATCTCTAATATGCCACCACAGCCACCAGCGGCGACTTCTGTGCCACTACCACCATCCACCACACCATATCCACAATAGGGTAACCATAACTTAGCTTATCATTAGCATAATTTCCACACTTCCTTCCATTTCTAAATAACGAAGCAGATATGTAATGAATAAAAATAAAGATTTATTCATAATAATAATTATTGCTAATGTACTGAGATTAGTCATATTATAATAATCATATGACTAATAAATTATATAATGAAATAATAGTTAATTTTTATGTATAATATCATAAAATGCCGATAAGGTGTTAGTCTACAAATTTAAACGTAAAAGTGTAGTGCCAATGCTATGCCAGTGCACATTAGTATTAAAAGAGTAATTCTAGTATATTTATGTAATAAAGTTTAATTAACAAAACATTACTAAGATTACGTATAGCTTCACATATAATGAAGAAAACTGTATGATATTTTGCATGAGTATGCGTATAACATATAGCTGGCTATTGGCAATCATTTTGCTGTATTTAAATATATAAATTATAAACGGTATAAAACTGCTATTTCTACACATTTATTGGCGTATTATCACAACTATTACCCCATCATGCAATACAACTACAGTTTACATTGCCAATAGCCAGCTATATGTTATACGCATACTCAGGCAAAATATCATACATAAAAATAGAATATCTGCAGCGACTATAGCTATTAGAAGCAAAGTAGTTTATTTTTAAATAATCTTATTGTTACTATTCCAATATTATAATTACAGTCTTATAGTAATGTAGCTAGAAATACGCCGTATAATTAGACAAATATGTTAACATCGCACGTGAATAGTTGAAAAAAATGTTGCATCAATGATGAAATAATATTAAATTTTGAGTTTTATTAGTTATGTTTAATATGTAACAGTATATTGTTTAATATCAATAAATACAATACAGTTTTGTTTTATTTATACTTAATGAAATACAAGCTAATTAGTTTATTATAATCTAACTGTGATGATAATCAATATTTTTTTCCGTTATTTGCCATCATACAAATTATCATCATTATAGCGAATCATAATAACCAGTATCCGACCTACAAACTGGCTGTTATACCGCCGAACGCTAGCAATCAGTATTAAAACACGTTTATTAAATAACAAAATTGTTCTTTGTCTTTAATCAGGCAACTATAAATAAAAGTTAATGGTTTCATCATTAAATCATATATCTCAAAGGCTAGTGCTATTGTACAAACAATCATATTAAACATTCTGCTCATGAGGCCCAGATCAATCATTTCTTCAAAATTTTTGGTATGCATATGCATGAATAAAGAGTCCTTGGGGCATTCTAAAAAGTATTAAGGAATGTATAAGTGACTACCTGTTTAATGTAAATACTGCGTTGGTAGTACGCGCGACGGCATATTCGGGCCACGTGGTACCCGCGTACCACGCAATTAATATGTCGCGCTAGTTATAAAAGTTGACCCATTAACATTTATTAATAAACTTGTTTAATCTGCTTTGTCGAATTGCTCAGTTTCCCCCTTTGATAGCAATATGACAGTACGCAAACAATGATGGGGCATTTACAAAACGGGAATTATCACATGGTGCATTCATGCATGAAAGTGCATGTCGCATGGAAATGTGAACGTGGATAGTTCAAGCTAGTATTAGCTCGACAGATTTACAAAGGCAAGGCTTGCATCAGTCTATTCCAACGCTGCTCCCTTCAGGTTCCAAGTTAATTGCATGTCGTGCTATAAAACCATGCGTATATGTCCCATGCCACTTTTGACAATTATTGAATTTCTCTATTCGTTTAATCTCTTGTTATTATAGCTATCAATACGCATCCTATTAGGCTTTGTATTTAACACAAGCACTTTGTCCAGTTATCTCATAATTACTCTGTGCAATAGTATCACCCTCAACATTTTTATTTTCTACTTTTAACATAATGCTTTATTGTCACATTTGTTGATATCTGCCGTTATTTTTTGACAAGTTTATATTAAAAACAATCAACATGGCGATTCACCACTCAACTAATAGTGGTGGTACTAGCGGTGGTACTAATAGCCATGGTAGCGGGAGTGGTTTCAGTAGTAGTAGCAGCTCTGGTAGTGGTAGTAACAGTGAAATATCAGGCGGTAGCAGTTTTGGTTCTTCCGGCTCAGGCGCAATTAGTGCAAGCAAAATTTTTAATAATGCCGGAATTATTATAATTATGCTTTTATTTATTGGATTTGCTGCCGCTCATATATTTCGTTACAGGCAAACAAAAACCAAACACCATCTTAATATTGCTGGCGGTGCTTTTTTTAGTCCCATTGGTTTTATTTTGATGATTGCAGGTTATCGCACATTTAATGCGTATTTGTTTATTTCTGGATTTCCAGTAATTTCAGTTTCTTCGGGAATACTTAAAATCATTCCTGCCTTTTTGTTGACCAAATGGTAAGTAAAAATAAATGTAACTATGATTTATTTAATAACATTTTAATAGGAGCCGTTCCATGGTCAAAGTGTCTGCCGAAACGAGCCGCAATTCTTCCCGAATTGGCGTTGGATGCATGGTTCTATTTGTCATTGGAACTCTTCTAGTTATTGTTGCTTGGATCTTACTTTTTACAGGAATCGTTGTATCTTCTCTACAACTGTTTCGTGCTAGCTATGGCCTGACAATGGTAACTAATATTGTTTTGGCTATCAGAACTACCTTGCTGTTATCCAAGACACCTAACAATGGAACACCGGAAATGAGTGCTAAGCGTAGACAGTTACTTATAGTCATTGGCATGTCCGCTTCAATGTTTTTTTCGGATCTAGGTGTCTTTTTTTATCATCTTACGTTATATATGCCTTCATGCTCCTTTTCTTGTCCTTCGGCCTCTATCCGCTGCACGCGTTGACTGGCTTTGAAAAAGAGCCTGATCCTACTACTGGCGTTTCAATTGCAACACCTGGTGTTGTTTATGCGCAACAACCAATGTCCGTTCCAGGTCACCCAGGTATTGCGTACAATCAGCCTGGTGTCCCTTATAGCCAATCTGGCGTCCCTTATAATCAACCTGGCATTGCTTATAGCCAACCTGGTGTCGTTTATAATCAGCCTAGTGTTGCTTATAGCCAACCTGGCGTTGCTTATAGTCAGCCAGGTGTTGTATATAGCCAACCTGGTGTTATGTACAGCCAGCCAGGTGTTGCTTATCCACCAGGAGCTATCAATCATCGTGGCGATGAATCCATGGCATCTAATATTAATCCACCTGTCTCTTATGCCGGCGTTCCAGTTACTGGCATGCCAGAACCAGTTGTTACACCTAAT